>PITA01019624.1:0-27133 GCA_004023965.1 Spilogale gracilis
GTGACCCATCTCCAAGTATTGCCATTATGGCCCTATCTGGCAGTCCTGTGGAAAGCCTCATTCTCAAGGCTATTTTCATTTGTCCTAACTTGGAGCTTCCCCAGCATGAACAGCCTTTTTCATAGGGAATTTGTGTAAAAAAATAAGTGGCAATTGTTTAACATTATAGTGGCCTTAGGCAGTGGATGACAGTTTGAACAAACAATAGCTACCCAAAAAGCTTAAAAAGAAAAGCTGTGGGATGAGATATTCATAGAGAGCTTTGAAAATGTTTGACATGTTCCTCAGAATAGACAAGGACAAGTGTAGGTGTAGGACTATACACCTCCCCAGGGCTACGAACATGATCAGAAAACACCTGATGACACTCTAAGCTCTCCCTTTTGCTAACCTTGAGGCTCTGCACAAATAAGAAGTAAAGGGTAAGGCAGAATTGTCAAATGTCTGGCTTATTGTTTAAGGAGTGGCACAATCCTGACACGTACAGCCTATGGACAAAGATGGGATATTTGTTAGCTGCAGGCATTTAAGGAAATTTTTCTCTAATCATTAGCTAACACTGAGATAACCACACAGAGACTTCATTATACATATATGCACAAAAAATACAGATTTCACAGAATTAGTTCAGAAAAGCCACTAATTAAGGAGCCTGGGTGGCTCAGGCAGTTAAGCATCCAACTCCTGAATTCAACTCAGGTCATGATCCGAGGGTCGTGAGACTGAGCCCTGCATTGGGTCCCACCGCAGGCATGAAATCTGCTTAGGATTCTCGCTCTTCCTTGCTGTCTACCCCTCCCCAAGTTCATCCTCCATCTCCCCCACTCTCTAAAATGAATAAATAAAATCTTTAGAAAAGAGAAAAAAAGTCACTAAACAAGCAATAATGCCACTAGCAATAACAACAAAACCTGAATGGAAAAGAGAATTTGGTTTCCAAATTTGGCACAATATATTATTTAAAATGTCCTGTATTCAACAATTCAACAAAAGAAATAAAGAAAGTATGCTACATACTAAACGAAACAAAGCAAAAACAAAACAAAACAAAAAAAACGAGAGAGGGGGGAAAAGGAAACTTTTGCGTTGTACATTTTAAATCAGTGACTTGTATGGTTCATGTAAAGGGAAAAACAAAAACTTATCAATGAAAACTATTTCTTAGGAAGTCCAGACATTGGAATTACAAAGAAAAAGATTTAAAGTCATAATTTCAAATACATGCAAATAAAGGAATCTATGTAAAAACAATAATGATATATATGATATATACGTGTATGAATATATATGATCAGTCATATGAAATATATCTTAAGTCCTATAAATAACACCTCTTGGCAGATTCCATTTTCCTTATTTTACTAAAGAGAAGATATTAAGTGAAATGCCTGAATCTCTTCGCACATGTGCCAGAGTAAGGATTCAACCCCTTCAACTAGCCCCGTAGCCGGGTCCTTCTGCACTGCCGTGTGTTACCTGCCCCCTTTTGTCGTCTCTCTATGAGAGCTGAAACAAGAAGGCGCCACTAATATTTATTTTGGCACTAGAAATATTTTTACGAGTGGAGGACTTTAAAAATGTGAAACTATGGATAATGAAGATTGATTATAATTGGTGTGATAATAATACAAAAAAGCTGGAAGAAATATAGTTATATAGGGGCAAAGCATTTATATACTATTGAAATCATGTTAGTATTCATTCAAACTAGATTATTATAAATTAAGATGTTAATTGTAACCCCCAGGGCAACCATGAAGAGAATAATTAAACAACAATATCAAATTAAAGAATGACAGGGTAATTAAAGTAACGCAATAGGTACTGTTATTTAACATGAGAAAAGACAGCAATACAGAGAGATAACAACAGATAAGACATAAGACATACAGAAAACAGATAGCTCACTGAGTGGCAGATGTAAATCATACCTAGTTAGTAATTACATAAAATGCAAATATATTAATCATCCCAAAAATAGATTAAAAAGGAAAACACAAAGATCTAAACTTATGCTGTCTACAGACAAATGCACCGATTCAAAAACAAATAGAAGGAAAGTAAAATGAGGGAAGAGATATATACTACGTAAACTATAAACAAAGGAGAGTAGAATGACTATAAAAATATCCAAAAAATGGCCTCAAGATGAAACTTATTATTAGATACAAAGAATGATATTTATAGTGATACATCAGTCACTATTCAAGAAGGTATAACAGTGTAAATATATATGTACCTAAAAGGAAAGCCGAAAAGACTTGAAATGAAAACAGAATTGGAGAACTAGACTAGTCAAACATTACAGTTGCGGACTTCAGTACCCCACTTTCAGTAATGATAATGTCTTAGGCAACAGATGTGAGTGAGTCGTCCATAGTCCCTTCATCCCATGAGCTTCTCCTCTGTCCAGGCCCTGGCAGATGTTGGACAAGGTTTGGCCTGAATCTGGCGTTAGTCTTCCCTGTACATCCATTCAACTTTTCTCTCAATTCATAATAATTTTGGCTTTCTTTTAATCAGGTATTTTTTTTTCTTTGTCTGTCAATCAGGAGAATAGATTGCATGAATAAGGAAAGATTGTTTTTGAGCATATGTTCTGGTATTAGTGCATGTGCTCAAAAATGTTTGAAGAATGCAATGAATATTCATTAAATATTATGCAGTTGGCATCAGAAGGTGAGACTCGCTGAGTTACATAAAGATCAACACAAATTTGAAGGGATTATGCTGCTAAAAAGTTTGAAAACAACTCAGGAAATATTCATTAACTTCTAGAGCTTTCCTGTTAATGATATGACCTTTATAAATATAACAGGCTGATTAATAAAGGTAAACAAATTTTCTATTTTCCAGAAATTGTTGGTATGAACTTTATTGCACTTTCCCTCATCTGAGATTGGAGTTTTCTTTTTGCAGTTCCACGTGAGGTTTCTATTGCTGTGAGTTCAGAAATTAATCATTAAGGATGTAGGAAAAAGCTATTTACCCTTTTCTTCCCCGGTGAAAATTTACAGAGTTTTGTTTTCAAAAGTTACAAAGACTACAATGTCAGGTGGATACAAGAAATTTCACAGAGAAACAAGCAGAAAGATTGATAGAAAGTTTCTGTTGTCACCTTCATTAAACTTCCTGATGTGTGTGGGGTGTGTGTGTGTAAAACCCAGTGACAGAAACAATTTTCAATCCAGTAGGATTTAGGTTACAAAATAATAACAAAATCTATGGATTTGAAACAGCCACAAAGAGATTAGAAACATTATGTTTTCTCAAGTAATAATAAGCTGAATATAGATGAATAAAATTTCCTGTTTTCCCCCCTAAGGCCTATTTTCTCCTTTCTGTTATCTGTAAGAACTCTCATGCTTCTCTTGGACCAGTTATTCCAGACATGTTCAGTAGAATCTAGTTGGTGGAAGGCAACTCCAGTGCTTTCTAGACAGGGAAGTGCTCCATTGTAGATGGGGAGAAGGGCAGCTGAGGGAGTCAACATTGTATTCATCTGCCAATCTTATTTAACCATTGTGGTTTGGGGGAGTAATTAGAACTCCACATTGTTTTTCAATGAAGACTCCTAGGACTTCATCCTTATTCTTCAGAGCCAGGTTTGATTTTGAGGTCTAAACATGTGTATGTACACACTTGCACACACATTGTGTGTATTCCATACCACAACACGTTTGTTTGAGAGTATTTGGAACTATGTGGATAAGAGATATAATAGGTTGAGTTTCTGAATATTTGATATCTGCAATGTTTTAATGGAAAAAAAAAGGCAAATTTTATTCATTCATTCATTCAATTGTAATTTATTGGGCCATTATTTTTATGGCTCACTCTCTTGTAAAAGAAGATTTTGATCCAAGAGTGTTATATAAAATAATACATTCCACTTAGAAGACATTTAAAAAATAAATGGCCAGGGCTCCCGAGTGGTTCAGTGGGTTAAATCCTCTGTCTTCTGCTCAGATTATGATTTTAAGGTCCTGGGATTGAGGCCTGTGTCAGGCTCTCTGCTCAGCGGGGAGCCTGCTTCCTCCTCTCTCTCTGCCTGCCTCTCTGCCTACCTGTGATCTCTCTGTCAAATACATAAATAAAATCTTTAAAATAAATAAATAAATAGATAGATAGGTAGATAGATAGATAAATGGCCATATAATCTATTTCTCATATATACCTACATTTCAGAGCTCCTAAATAGTAGGATATTTGGTGAGCTATCAGCTATTTCTGCACTTTTTTACTGTATATACTAAAGAGGGATATTTATAGCTGGCTTGGCAATTAAAGAAAAGGATCTTTCTCATCTGTGTGCTAATATAAATCTAAAATAAGTTAAAGTTTCTGGCATTAGGAGAATAGCTTCCAAAATCATGAATTGTATATGGAACATCCAAGAGTTGAAGCAGCAGACTATAACTATCCCAAACACCCAAGATAGATAACCCTTCATTAGATCTCCAGGAAGAGAAACAAAGCACCATCTAAAGCCAATTTATTCATATGAACTTTGTCTTATGTATTTTCTTTGTCTTTTTCTCTTTTTTTGTATTTTCTTTATAAACAAATACTAAAAGGAATTTGGACAATACAATTTAAATGCTAAAAAATAAATTTTCATATTTGCAAAGGCTAGGGAACCAACTTTTCCTATTTTTTTTTTTTTTTTTACTAGAGGCATGACTTACTCAAGAGAAGTCTAGAGAAGGGGAATAAAATGAAAATGAAGCAGTTCAAGGGCTCAGCCACTGGACCCACACAGGGGAAGCATTTCCATCTGCTTTGGGTGTGTTTTGATGCACAGTCCAGTTTATGCAAGTAGAATGAGGGTTGTCACAAGAACCCAGCTAGTGCATGAGTCAGACTAATTATTTATTTAGGTGACCTCAAACTGTGGCAAGAAAAATGAAATCAGTGAAATGTGGTATCAGACTGTACTCTCATACAAAGGACTATACAGCATAGAACACAATATCAGTATTGCTAGAGGAGGGAAATTGTTTATGAACAATTTATGGATACTTTTTTTGAAGATTTTATTTATTTATTTGACACACAGAGAGAGACAACAAGAGAAGGAACACAAGCTGGGGGAGTGGTAGAGGGAGAAGCAGGCTTCCCACTGAGCAGGGTGCCGGACATGGGGCTTCTAAGCCAAAGGCAGATGCTTAACAACTGAAATGCCAAGGCACCCCAATTTATGGACATTTCTGAATACTGTTTTGGTAATTTGGGCGTGGGTGTAATTGTTTACAAAACAGAAAAGAAAAATACATTGTGATGCTGACATGAGGCACGGGCTGAGGCAGTGTTGGGAACATTCAAGTACACATTCCTTATTGGGTTGAATATTAACATTTTCACTATTATCATTAAGTAAAATTAAACATCTATTCATGTCATCTATACTCGGCATTATACAAAAGGACCTTATTCCCTATTCTAGAAATACTGTTGTAAAGAAACTAGTTACTAGTTGACGTTTGTTTTTAACCTGTCCAAATATTCTGCAATGAAGACTTTGTTGTGTTTTTTTAATAGATTTTTTTCATTTATATATTTGATTGAGAGAAACACAGCTAGAGAGGGAACACAAGCAGGGGAAGTGAGAGAGGGAACAGGTTTCCTGCAGAATAGGGAGACTGAGGCGGGACTCCAACCTGGGACTCCAGGAACATGACCTGAGCCGAAGGCAGATGCTTAAGGACTGAGCCACCCAGACTTCGTTGTTGTTGTTGTTGTTATTTTAAGTATGACATGCCTTGAGATCACAGAATGCACCTGGAAATACTTTGATTGGAATGTACCGTCCAAGACAGGTGCCCAGTAGTATTGACTATGGAGGCTAGTGAGGCTGGTAGATGTGCCTTCTGAGGGGTGAGGGCTGGTGAACAGGTCAGCAGCTGTACTTACCAATGGAACCCAGAATCAATAGATACAGAATAAGGAATAAGAATCATTGTCAAGAGAAAGCCATTGAAAATAATGCTAGAATATACTTAAAATAATATTTATCCTGAATCTGGAGGATAAAGGGAGCACAGAAATGAGAGTAGAAAATGCAGTACAGGTCAACATTATTGAGCAAAAGGAAAAGGTGGGAGCTGGATGTTTTGAGGAATGAGGCAAAATTGGAGAACGGCTGAAAAGAAAGGTGAAGAACCTTGGATTAGGTTGCCTATCTGAGTTGAGACTGGGGTTTGGCCAAATTAGTAAAACCAAGAAACCTGAACACAGTCTACATCTTATCTATCTTGCTTCATTGTATTTCCCTTCTTGCTAGACACTGTTTTCTGGGTGTCACAAGCAACCAGTGTCATCGTCTACTCATTCTTTGGCATGGTCCATATCCTACTCATCGCCCTACTCTGCACTTAGGCATTCTGGAATACTCCCAGAGTCAGCCTGCCTCCCAGTTCCCAAGTGGAAGTTTGTTTGTTTGTTTGTAAGATTTGTGTATTTGTTTGACAGAGAGAGAACACAAGCAGTAGGGGCAGAGGGAAAGGGAGAGAGAATCTCAAGCAGTCTCCAAGCTGAATGTAGAGGCTGATGTGGGACTCCATCTCATTAATCTGAGATCAGGGCCCTCAGATCATGACCTAAGCCAAAACCAAGAGTTGGATTCTTAAACAATTGCACCACCGAGGTGCCCCCTCCAAGTGGAAGTTTTTTTGTTTTTTTGTTTTTTTTTTTAATATTTTATTTATTTATTTGACAGAGAGAAACACAGCGAGAGAGGGAACACAAGCAGGGGGAGTGAGAGAGGGAGAAGCAGATTTCCCGCCGAGCAGGGAGCCCGATGCTGGGCTCAATCCCGAGTCTCCGGGATCATGACCTGAGCTGAAGGTAGTCGCTCAGCCAACTAAGCCACCCAGGGATCCCCAAGTGGAAGTTTTAATAACTCTTCCTGACAGCTGCATAAGTGAGGTTGAGTACCTTAGGGGAAGGGAAGGAAGCAAAAACAAATCTACTTATAAAATAAAAGTTTAATTATATTATAGATGAAAAATGATCCATGTTATGACGTGGGTATCACTTTATTCCCAAGGTGGAGAAATTAGGGATCTCTAATGCAAAAACAAATGGAAAAGGAAATTCTAATGAGAAATAATTTGTATACTGATCATTCCTTTGGAGTGTCTTATGCATAGATTCTTTTGTAGGCTTCTTGTACTTTCTTAGGCACTTTGAATCACCTGCACACTGTGACAGCATATATATACATATATATGTGCAGTAGGTCTGGGATGCAGAATGTGTTTCCAGCACATTCCCAGGAGGTAGCAAACCAGCTGATTTCCACACCACACTGAGAATAGAGGGACTCTCAGCTAGTATCTACAGGGAAGGGACTGTTCAATTCTGTCTCCATGATGCTGAGCTCAGTGCCTACTATCTAGTAAGTGTTCAGTGAATGTTGTCAAGTGGTGGTATTACTTAAGCTTATCTGTTTATTTGCTTTTTGATATACTACAAAGATAATAGAGGATATGAGTCCAGGGATTAAAGAAGCCAGAAAAGAAGAGGAATAAGAAGTGAAAGAAGAAAGAAATCCAGGGTAAATCTCTAAAAACATAGGAAAGTCATCATTTAATTGGGAAGTGGGGGATAATGTGAGGGTCAAAGGAGGAACCAAAGGGGAACAGACACATACACACACACACACACACACGTGTGTGTGTGTGTGTGTGTGTGTGTGTGTGTGTGTGTGTGTCAGAGTCTTAAACATCATGTAATGAGTATAAGGAGGGACACACAAGTGCATGTTGTAATGAGTAAAGAGTGGTTGGGTAATGGAGTATTGGTACCGAACATTTGCACATACAGTGTGACATTTAAACCATGATTGGTTCCAATCAAAACACAAGATTTTTGTGATAAAATTGTGAAATTTGACCCAACATCTAAAAATCAGTTGATGTTTTATAACAGTGAATAAGAAAGGTTGCATGATAATCTCAAGAGATGCAAAATGTTTGACAAAATCCAACACGTATTCATGATGAAATAGTCAACAGTCTGTGAATAGAAGGGAATGTCTTCAACATGTGGAAGAGCACCGATGAAGGACCCATAGCTAACATCATATTTAATGGTGAAAAACTAGATTCATTTTTCCTAAGATTATAAACAAAACAAAGATATCTGCATTTCCATTCAACTTTATAATGGAGACTCTAGTCAGGATAATCAGGAAAAACAAACAACAACAAAACCAAAAGGCATCTGGATTGAAAAGGAAGAAACAAAACTATTCACAGATGAAATGACCTTGTGTGTGTATGTGTGAGTGTGTGTGTGTGTGTGTGTGTGTGTGTGTGTGTGTGTCCCTAAAGAACACCCTGCATTTAATAAGTTACTAGTGTGGTATAGAATATAGTAGACAAATTAATGTGTATTTTCACACAAAAACTTGAAAATGAATATCTCAAACGCCAATGACTGATGGATGGATAAAATAAGATGTAGGATATCCATCCCATGGAATATTAGTCAGCCATAAAAGGAAGAAAGTGCTGATGCATACTACTTAGAATAACCTTGAAAATAGGATACTATGTGAAAGAAGCCCATCACAAAAGGACATATATATATTATTACTCATTTATATGGAATTTTTAGAGCAGATAAATCTATACAGATGGGAAGCAGATTAGTGGTGCTTATGGCTGGAGGACAAGGATCAGGAAAGAGTGGTAACGGAAAGGACAAGATATCCTTCGGAGGTGATAAAGTAATCTGAATTTGCCTGTGGTGATGACAGTTGTACGTATCTGTGAATAAGTGATAAAAAAGTATTGAAGCTAAGTGGATGGCTTACATGGTGTATCTGCTTTATATTAATAAAGCTGTTAAACAAATTTTAAAGAAGCTGCTTCTAGGGGCACCTGGGTGGCTTTATCGGTTAAGTGACTGCCTTTGGCTCAGGTCACAATCCCAGGGTCCTGGAATTGACCCCCACATCAGGTTCCTTTCTCAGGAGGGAGCCTGCTTCTCCTCTGCCTGCCATTCCCCCTTGCTTTTGCACTCTCTCTCTCTATTCCAAACAAAGAAACAAAAAAATCTTTAAAGAAGCTGCTTCTGATGAAATTTTGGCTTTGTGTTTTCATTTATATAGTCAAAAGATTTGAAGCACCTACTATATTCCATGCACTTTCCCAACACTGGACATTAAATAGAGTGAGTAGCCTGACAGCACCACTCTATGCAGTGTGCACACATGTCTGCTTCTACCAGGAGGAAATAACTCGGTCAAACAACAGGTGCTTGTCAAACACTGGCCACACGTGTGTCCTGAGAAGACAGACACCAAAGCTTTGGTCATGGTCCTCAAAGCAGCTCATCTTCTAGGGAGAATGCAGACAAATGTCAAGCAGATGGGACAGGGGAGGCATCTAATTCACTTAGAAAGTGTCGGGTCACAAGGTTTCTGAAACCTTCCTGAGGGAGAGCGTGCTTACGCTGTCTCTGGAAGGGTGGTAGGTGCTGGCCATCTGGATAAGGCAGCAACACTACACGGAGACAGGACCGAAGCTCAGAAGTCTGAGTGCCCCGCCTTCAAAGGAGGCTGATGGTGGATTAGTGGGCTAGGTTCTTTTTTGTTTCTCAGTTACACTGTCCTCCCACTCTCTTGTTGGCTAGGAAATTCACTAGCAGAAGAGAGCCCTGCTCCAGATTCAGGAAATGGGGGGCTCCCAAATGATGTGGGGAGGTAAATCTTGGGCTAGCCTGGGGCAGAGGAAACACCAGAAACAGAAGAATTCCTCAGTGTATCAATAAAGTATCCAGTACTAGGAAACCTTGCAGGATTAAGGAGTTACCAGACTGAGTAGTCATCAAAAGTGTAGCCACTGGTTTAAGAATAATAGCTGGGATTCAGAGAGGACAGTGCCTTTCAAAGCACCTTCTCATCTATTCTGCACTGTACTCCTGGCTGTGGGCAAGGCCTGGTGAATGCACCTGCTGAAGGGAGAATCTCAATGGCCTCTCTGAGCTTGTGCCATGGGGCCCATTCCCGTGGCCCCTTCCCTACTCGCTGCAACCTGGAGGGTCCCCTGTTACCTGTGCAATAGGGAAACCCATTTTCTGAATCACTGATGCAATCTAGACACAGTGCTAGAGGCTGAAGAAGCATTTCACGCTCACAGTAACCTCCTGAGATGTGAGTTTTATCCTGGGTTCTACTGAGGAATTTGAGGTCTGAGCAGAAGCAGTTAATAGAAGATTCCCATCTTGGTAAGACCTTAACTGATAGCTTTTCTGTAGCCTACAGTGTGTAGTAGTGGGTGTGTCTGTGTGTGTGTGTCTATGGATGTATTGAAGGGTTATAGGAAGGAGTAGAATAACTTCAGATTCCGAAGACCTCCAGAGCTGCCTGTGATAATTCCTAAAGTTGATTTGTTAGGGAGTTTGCATGTTGGAATGCCTTAAATTAGAAAGATGACCACAGAAATGAAGCCACAGAGCTTAATATTACATGTGAATTGCTCTGAGAGTTAAATCAGCACTTTTCTTGGCTTCAGCATATATTTGAAAGGAGCTTATGCCTTTTTGGAGCAACCCAGTAAATTTGAGCAATAAAGCAAAAGTCCCCTTCTAGGAGGACGTAATATATAAAGACAAAACAGCTATAAATCAAATGCATATTGATTTAAATAAATAGAACCATTGCCCTCCAGTAAACCTAGCTCAGAGGCTGGGCAGAGTAGTGTCTTTATTCAGAAACCCACTGGCTTTGCGTTTCTAAGCAGAAATCCAAAAGGGCATCCCAGGCAAGACCTAAATTACCTGTAGTATCTTACAGTTTCAGATTTTATCCAGATGTTATGCACATCAGAGCAAAGCCGGACAGAGGCATTGGAGCGTGGATGTGAAAATCTTTCCTGGAAGGCATCCATGTCTGTTGTAAATCAAACTGTGGCCGTAATGAGACACTTTCATAAAGAGAGCTGAAGGCTGTAGCTCCAGGAAGTAGAGACTCTGATCACTTCTGAGCTGCTGTCCGGCTGATCCTCCACTGGGTGTTGTGTGGTCTCAGACACTGTGATAGAGCTTCACCCAAATTAATTTTTAATTTAATCATTATAATAATAACGTGATGAGCAGGTATTATCTACCTCGTACACCTTGCTTCTGGCCAACAAAGTTAAAGCAATATGTCATGACATACAGTCACCTCATCCACAACCCATTCACCAATTCACATAGCTCATGTTGGAGGCAGCAGCCGTGGGCAAGCATGGGGGTCTGGGCATCTACTGCTAATCTTCAGTCTTATTAGCTGTGATCGATCATAAATTAGCTGCATGCTCTTCGACAAGTCCATTATTGCTTTTAGGCTACAGACTCCTTAACTGAAATGTAAAGATGGAATTTTCTGGCTGAAAAGTTCCCAGTATGCCATTTTCCTTTGATTTGCAAAAAAGCACGAAATCCAGCATCAGGAGAAAGTTTTGAATCTTGAACTTAGATTCAGGTCTGGCATCCATTTTCCCAGGCAGTATGAGATAAAGTCGCTTTTGTAAACCTCATGCTCCTGCTTCCAAAAATGGGAGCATTTTGACAGTGCTCTTCACCACAGTCTCCAGATGCTGCAGGAGAACTCACAAACTGTTTTCAGCTCTTTCAAGGGAAAGTTCATGTGAAATGTCGCTGACCTTGCAAAAAGCACATATTTGAGTAATAATGGACTTCCTGTAATGGCCACCTGAAGACCAACTGGAAAATCTCTCTGCTTCTTTTTGTTTTTTGGTGGTTTTTTTTTTTTTTTTTTTGAGATATTGTTATTTAATTATTTGACAGAGAGAAACACAGCCAGAGAGGGAACACAAGCAGGGGGACTGAGAGAGGGAGAAGCAGGCTTCCCGCCGAGCAGGGAGCCCAATGTGGGACTCAATCCCGGGTCTCCGGGATCATGACCTGAGCCGAAGGCAGTGGCTTAACCAACTGAGCCACCCACACGCCCCAAATCTCTCTGCTTCTTAAACACCCATCTTAAATAGAATTCTTGTCAATCAGTGTTTCTTCTTTTTATCCTACAAAACATACTCTCTTCCAAACACTGAAACTAAAGGACAGCAACTTACCATAAGTTTATAACTATTTTTCAATTTATTTTGTCTTGAACTTGGTTTTGACTGCCAAAAAAGTTTGAAGTGAAGAAAGTTCAACATAAGGATGCTATTTCCCACAGTGTAACTTAATAAGCAAATAGAATAATAAGAAATCTGACTACTATCGGTTAAGGTTTTCACTATACTACAACTGATTATATATTACATAAATGAGGATTCTTTTGTTCTTTAGAGTTTTCAAAGTGACCTGCGCATTTTGACTGCTAGGTTATTAGACCAGTGCCTTGTGTTGGAATAATGGTGGTATCACCCAGGGACAGAGACTTAAGGCTGTCCCAGGTACGGAACAGGACATCTGTCTCTTATCCAGCTGAGATCTGTAGGTCCTTCATCAGTAACAGAATTGACTTGTCCGTCTCCAATGTTGCTAAATTTTCTAAAGCTTTCTCAGTGTCTTTGTTTAGCAGAAAACTCACCTTTTATGCAAATTCCATTCTATAATGAATTCCACCCAGCCATTCATTTTTATAGACTTTTTTATACAAACATACTGCTGAGGTGTTTCTGATTGCATCATATAAATCATAATGGTGGGTTGATGGTTTTTTTCTAGACACTTTGTCTTTTCTCATGCCTTCCCAATTGTTATTAAATCAAGCAAATGTTTACACATTTTGATGGAAATAACACAAGAAAAAGACAAGATACCTTGTGTATGTTAAGGGGCTGGGTAAATGAATCATTAAGATACAGCGTTGTAGACACATTCACACTGCAGACTGATACTAGAGGAAGATAAAGTTCAGAATATACATATGTAGATTATGCAAATAAACCTCCACTGTTGAAATAACATTGTTGAAGTCATAAAAGGTTAAATACTATTTGTTTAATTTTATTTTTGAAATGGAGATTTCATTGGTTTTGTGGAAAGCTTCTGCCTATTTTAAAATTTTGGAACCTCACAGCCTTTATTCATCAAGGGGCACACACACTGGTAAAATAAAGAAAAGTCTTTAAATTGGACTAGCCCTTTTCAAAACAGTGGGGTCAATTAAATTTTCTCTGAAAATCTTCCAACTCATTTTTCCTTGGTTCTTTTGCTTCCCCAGCAGAGTAAGGTGATCAAGAAGGCTTCTTTTAACAGATAATATGGGAATCATGATTTTAAAGACCAGATGGATACAGACATTTAATGAACTGAAGAAAGAGCACCATTGCTGACATCGTGCAGAGAAAAGTAATAAGGCACTATTAAACCTGGGAGTTTAAAGAAGCAGGAAGAAGCTGTAGAAGTGAGGGGAGAGTACAATAGAAAGAAGAGGGAGTGGTAAGCAGGGCCACAGGTGTAGGGATTTCAAAGGCGAGATCAAGGTTTGTAGTTTATTCTTAATGCAATGGGAAGCCACCAGAGATTTTATTGGTAAGATTTTCAGTAGGACATATATAGTGTCCTGAAAAGTGTTCAATTCAAAGGAATTTGATGAAGGGATTTTCTAGAGGTATAGAAAGGGTGAGGCAGGAAATAACAGGACATGCTGGGGATTTCAAGAATTAGCACCTCCTGGAAGATTTTATCCCTTGGGTGAAAGGTGAAAATAGAGTCATTGGTGTCACCACAGTAAATCAGACTCAGAGATACGGAATGAAGTCTGTCAACCCGAGCTACGGACCTAAAGAAACACAGCCACTGTCAGAACGAGCCAACAAGAGAGAGCAAGAAAATAAAGACCTCCATCTCTCCCTTCTCTCCTCCCTTTTCTTTCTGGTGCCAGAGAGCAAGGCAGCCTCAATGAGGCAGTTTGCTCTGGTCGGGGGTGCTCCTCTGACCACGGCCCAGAAGGGTAAGTGACGAATGGGGGCAGGGTGGCAAACACAGATGAACCACACAGGACTTTTGTGTGAGACTCATAAAGAAAATGTTTTGGACTTAAAAAAAAAATGTTTAAGTTGGAAATTAACAGTGATGTTTTGAAAAATAAAATAGCTTCTAGTTTTGTTTTAACACAGCAAACTGAAGAAGTGTCAGAACATTGGAGACTGGCAAGTCCTGGTCCCTGGCTTTGGTTCTGAGATCGACCAAGACAGAATTCAGACCCAAACTCTTAAGAAAGCAAGTGTTTAATAATGGTCAAAGCAAAAGTGTACTCACTCACTAAGTGGGAGAGTCTGCAGGGCCAGAGGTGGCAACTGTACCAAGGTCAGGGTTGTCTTGCTTTTTATACTTGCATGGCTTATGGGTCATAATTAGGGAGGTCTTGGGTGCCTGGGTGGTTCAGAGGGTTAAGCTTCTGCCTGCAGCTCAGGTCATGATCCCAGAGACCCAGGATCGAGCACTGCATTGGGCTGCCTGCTCAGCGAGAAGCCTGCTTCTCCCTCTCTCACTCCCCTTGCTTGTGTTCCCTCTCTTGCTGTGTTTCTCTCTGTCAAATAAGTAAATAAAATCTTAAGAAAAAAAAAAAAGAAAAAGAAAAACTCACAGCGAGTATCATTCTCAATGGGGAAAAGCTGACAGCCTTTCCACTGAAATAAAGGATGCCCACTCTCGCCACTATTGTTCAACATAGTACTAGAAGTCCTAGCAACAGCAATCAGACAACAAAATAAAATAAAATGTATTCTAATTGGTAAAGAAAAGAAGTCAAACTGTCTCTCTTCACAGATCACAAGATACTATATTAGGAAAATCAAAAAGTCTCCAATCCCAAATTACTAGAACTCATACAGCAATTTAGTAATGTGGCAGGATATAAGTCAACACACAGAAATCAGTTGCTTTCTTATACACTAACAATGAAACTGTAGAAAGAGAAATTAAAGAATCAATTCTACTTACAACAGCACCAAAACCCATAAGATACCATGGAATAAACCTAACCAAAGAGGTAAAGGATCTATACTCTAGGAAGTATAAAACACTAATAAAAGAAATTAAAGAAGATACAAAAGGATGAAAATGCCATGCTTGTGGATCAGAAAAATAAACATTGTTAAAATGACTACACTGCTCAGAGAAATATATACTTTCGATGCCATACCAATGAAAATACCAGAAGCATTTTTCAAAATGCTGGAAAAACAATCCTAAAATTTATATGGAACCAGATAAGACCCCAAATCACCAATGAAATGTTGAAAAAGAAAAAGAAATGTGTGGGGGCATCACATTACCTGATTTCAAATTTTATTACAAAGCTGTGATCACCAAGACAGCATGGTACTGGCACAAAAACAGACACATAGACCGATGGAACAGAGTAGAGAGTTCAGATATGGACCCACAACTCTTTGATTAAATAATCTTAGACAAAGCAGGGAAAAATATCCAGTGGAAAAGAAACAGTCTCTTCAATAAATGATGCTGG
Organism: Spilogale gracilis; assembly: GCA_004023965.1. Taxonomy (NCBI): domain Eukaryota; kingdom Metazoa; phylum Chordata; class Mammalia; order Carnivora; family Mephitidae; genus Spilogale; species Spilogale gracilis. The sequence continues at coordinate 15,440 of PITA01019624.1, forward strand.
GAAATTTGGACAGTTATATACAGAAGAATGAAACTCGACCATTCTCTTACACCACACACAAAGATAAACTCAAAATGGATGACAGGAATCCATCAAAATCCTAGAGGAGAACATAGGCAGTAACCTCTTTGACATCGGCCACAGCAACTTCTTTCAAGACACGTCTCCAAAGGCAAAGGAAACAAAAGTGAAAATGAAGTTTTGGACCTTCATCAAAATAAAAGGTTCTTCACAGCAAAGGAAACAGTCAACAAAACAAAGAGGCAACCCAGAAAATGGGAGAAGATATTTGCAAATGACACTACAGACAAAGGGCTGATATCCAAGATCTATAAAGAACTTCTCAAACTCAATACCCAAAAAACAGAAAATCAGGTCATAAATGGGCAGAAGAAATGAGCAGACACTTCTCCAAAGAAGATATACAAATGGCTAACAGATACATGAAAAAATATTCATCATTATTAGCCATCAGGGAAATTCAAATAAAAACCTCAATGAGATACTATTTATACCAGTTAGAATGGTAAGAAATAACACATGTTGGAGAAGTTGTGGAGAAAGGGAAACCCTCTTCCACTGTTGGTGGGGATGCAAATTGGTACAGCCACTTTGGAAAACAGTGTGGAGTTTCCTCAAAAAATTAAAAATAGAGCTACACTATGACCCAGCATTTGCACTGCTGGGTATTTACTCCAAAGATACAGATGTAGTGAAAAGAAAGGTCAAATGCACCCAAATGTTCATGGCGGCAATGTTCACAAAAGCCAAGCTGCCCTTCAGCGAATGAATGGATAAAGAAGACATAATCCGCACACCCTATGGAATGTTACTCAGCCATCAGAAAGGATGAATACCCAACTTTTGCATCAACATGGATGGGACTGAAGGACATTATGCCGAGTGAAATAAGTCAAACAGAAAAAGTCACTTAACATATCGTTTCACTTATTTGTGGAATATAAGAAATAGCATGGAGGACATTAGGAGAAGAAAGGGGAAAAGGAAAGGGGAAGAAATCAGAGTGGGAGATGAACCATGAGACACTATGGACTCCAGGAAACAAACTGAGGGTTTTAGAAGGAAGGGGGATGGGGATGGGTGAGCCTGGTGATGGGTATTACGGAGGGCACAGATTCATAGAGCTAGGTGTTCATGACTAGGTGTTATAACACCTAAGTAACAATGAATCATGGATTGCTCCATCAAAAATTAATGGTGTACTGACTAACATAACACAACTTAAAAAAAAAATTGTCTATGCTACAAAAAGCAATCTAGATCCAGTGAAATCCTTATCAAAATTCCAACAGCATTTTTTACAGAAGTAGAACAAATAAATGAAAAATTTGCATGGTACCATTAACGATCTTAAATAGCCAAAGTAATCTTAAGAAGAAAAACTGGAGGAAACATGTCTCCTGCCTTAAAACTGTATTACAAAGCTATATTAACCAAAACAGTATGGTATTGGCATAAAAATAGGCACAGAATCGAGAACCCAATAATAGACAAACATACACACAACAATTTCTAACAAAGGAGCCAAGAACATATAAGATATTGGGCACCTGGGTGGCTCAGTCAGTTAAACATCTGCCTTTTGCTCAGGTCACAATCCCAAGTTTCTGGAATGGAGTCCCATGTTGGGCTCCCTGTTCAGCAGAGAGCCTGCTTCTCTCTCCTTCTGCCTGCTGCTCTGCCCATTTGTGTGCGGTTGTGCTCTCTCTTTATCTCTCTCTCTATCTCTATCTCTGTGTCAAATAAATAAATAAAATCTTAACAAAAAAGAACCTACAAAGAAGAAAAGAAGAGTCTCTTTAATAAATGTTGCTGGGAAAACTGGACAGCCACCTGAAACGTAATGAAACTGGACCACTATCTTACACCATATACAAAAATTAACTCCAAATGTATTAAAGACCCAAACATAAGACCTGAAGCCATAAAACTTCTAAAAGAAAACAGAGGTAGTAATTTCCTTGATGTTAGTCTTAGATATGTTTTTGTGGATTTGATTCTAAAGGCAAGGGAAATAAAAGCAAAAATAAACAATGGGACCATGTCAAACTAAAAAGCTTTTATATTACAAAGGATCAACCAAATGAAAAAATCAACCTACTGAATGGGAGAAGATATTTGCAAATTACATATCTGACAGGGGGTCAATATACAAAATATGTAAAGAATACATACAACTTAACAACAATAAATCAAACAACTTGATTAAAAAAAATGGGCAAAGGATCTGAATAGACATTTTTCAAAGAAGATATACAGCTACCATGAAAAGATGTTCAAGAAAACTAATTATTAGGAAAATGAAAATCAAAACCACAGTGAAATATTACTACACATTGGTTAGTTTGGTTATATTATAAAGACAAAAAGTAATAAATACTGGAGAGAATATGTAGAAAAGAGAACCTTAATGTGCTGTTGGTGGGCATGTAAATTGGTGCAGCCAATATCAAGAACCATATGTAGATTCCTCAAGAAGTTCATGGAACTACCACACAATCCAGGTATTTCTCTTCTGGGTATTCAACCAAAGAATACAAAAAATTGTATGTCACTAATTTGAAAGGAAAAGTGCACCCCAATAATTTAGTAGCGTTATTTACAATGACCAAGATGTGGCAACAACACCTAAAGTGTCCCTCAATGGATGAACGGAAAAAAAAGTAAATGGTATATATGCAGAGTGAAATATGACTCAGCTATAAAAATGAATGAAATCTTGCCATTTGAGACAACACACATGGGCCTTGAACATGTCATGTTAAATGAAATAAGTCAGAAGGAGAAAGGCAAAAACAGTATGATTTCACTCATATGTGGAATCTAAAAGAAAAGAAAACAAACAACAAAAACAAAACAAAGGAGAAACAGTCTCATAAATACAGAAAACAAACTGTTACTAGGGGAGAGGAGCAGGGGGAATGAGCAAAGTGGCTGAACAGGAATGGGGATATAGGTTTCCAGTTACGGAATGGATAAGTCATGGGAGTAAAAGATACAGGATAAGGAATACAGTCAGTAGTATTGTAATGCATTGGGTGGCGACAGATAGTAACTACACTTGTGGTGAGCATAGCATAATGATAGAATTGTCAGATCATAGGTCGTGCACCTGAAAGAAATTACACATTGTGTGTCAACTATACTATAATGAAAAAAATGCATAAAAAAGCAAACAAAAGGAAACAAAAGCAAACTCATAGATACAAATAACAGATTAGCCCCTAGCAGAAAGGAAGGAGCGGGGCTTGTGGTGAAATGGGTGGTGGGGGTCAAATGCATGGTAATGAACAGTATCTAGACTTTTGGAAGTAATCACTGTAATGAATATAGATGCCAACTTGTATCGCTGTATGTCTGAAATTTACATAATGTTATATGCCCATTTTTTAAAAGATTTTTTGTTACTCATTTGACAGAGAGAGAGAGTGAGAGAGAGAGAGATAGAGAAAGGGAACACAAGTAGGGGGAGTGGAGGAGGGAGAAGCAGGCTTCCTGCTGAGCAGGGAGCTTGATGCGGGGCTCCATCCCAGGACCATGTTGTAGCACACATCAGAAAAAAAAAAAAAAAAAAGGAAAAAGAAAAAAATATTGAATGTGACAATTTCTTCCAGATAACACATACATAGTAAGTCTGTGTCCTTATCAACCTATTATGGAGAATATCTGTATACCTAGTTAAAATAGTCAAGAAGTATTTAAAAATATGCCAAAAATTATCCAACTGTTAGAAAGTGTGTCTTCTCCACATTTCAACTTTTGCATCTTTGTGCATTTTTAAATTTATTCTGTCTAGGTTCATATCTCAGTTGAAAATTTTGCCTCATACCAAAAACAAAGGAGGAAAAAATCCCCATGTTTACTTTCTTCAAATCAACATAAGTTACTGAGTAATAAGAACATATATTAGAAATAAGTGAGGGTTTTATATTTTATGATCTTTTTCCAAAAGATTATCATATTCTCCAAATTTATATTCATTTTTTCTGATTATCAAATTTCTTACACTCTTTTGTTACCCAAACTTTTATCTGCTCATTTATTCATTTCTGGCATAGACTAATTAAATCTGGAATAATTAATGAGAACATGTATTCATTTTACTGTAAATAATACATCAGCAGAAATTATTAATTCATCTTTTTAGGACTTAGAGTTAATGTGGTCGAAACTTTTTCTTTTTCTTGTTAATTTACTGAACTCTGTCTCATTCCAGCAATTAGTAATGTTTATGGATACACGAATTAATTGAAAAAATACATCTCATTAAGAGATAGGTTTCATTTAAAAGTTTACTTTTTATGTTTAATAATTATTAATCCAGATTTTCATTATAATGTTTTAATTAGTTGTGTGCTACTAATAATTGTAATAACTTTATCCAGAAAGAAAAAAAAAACTACTTAATCCTTTTTTTGATTACAAGATATATAAACATCTGAATTTATAGATGTAGACATATTTTATGGCAGAGATTCATAGAATAGTGATAAGTAAAAGATTTTCAGTGATAAAATAAGCTACATTAGGATTGCATTCTGTGAAAAAATATGGAAGGGGAAAGTGAAAATGAAATACTGTAAAATTTATGACTCTTAAAGAAGCTTTTCACTTTTAAATGAATAGTTGTAGGTGTCTAATTGTTATGGTATTACATATGACAACTTTGTTTTAAAATGTTAATATTTTAAAACATTAAAATATACACTATTTATAACTATAGTATTCATGCACAAAAGTAAAATGTTTGAAATCAGCTTAAATATTGCAAAGAAATATTTTTCACATTTTTGTAAAAGATGTTAGAGCTAAAAGCATTAAAGCTCATGGGCTGGATCAGTTATCAGGTCCAGTGAAAACTGACTCTTGACGCCACAAAACCTAGTCTAGCTCAGTTTTTTAAAAAATATTTTATTTATTATTTTGAGAGGAAAAAAGAGTGCAAGTGGGAAAACATGCAGAAAGAGAGAGGGAACCGCAAACTGACTCCACATGGATCCTATGCAGACTGATCTCACCACCAGAGATCATGACCTGAGATGAAATCAAGAGTTGGTCATTTCAAGAGTGAGCCACCCAGGAACCCCTATTTTACCTCAATTTTAGGATCAAGTTTAGGAAACCTAGAAAAAAGGAAAGGAAGGAGGAATCAGTGCAAGTTCAAAGAGGAAATGCTCAGGCAATAGGCAAATCTCCAGAAATACAACAGAGCATTTAACTCCAAGCCAGACAACTCTAGGCAACGGATTTCCTGTCCTACCTCCACCAGAAGGTGGCGGGTCTCAGAGGAGACTGGCGCAGAGCTGCAGCAGGGCAGAATTTGAAGTGGGCTCCACCACTTGGGGTCAATCCAAACGCAGCAGCCATGGAGTTCCTAGATAACTTCTCAGTTTCGATCAGTTCCTCCAGTTTCCTGGTTTCACTTTTCCTTCCTCTGGAGGTTAGACTCTCACCCTACTCTTCATATCTCTCGTGATTATCCTAGCCCTCTCAACCCTTAAGCTTGTCCAGCTCTAAGAGCAAACAATGAGGTGGGTGTAGACATGCCACCTCTGCCCTTCCCAGCTTGCCAGAAGCATGGCTTAAATGGACGAGCATGACTCCTTGGTGAGCCCGCAGGTCTTTGGAGTAGAGCATAACTACGCACCGATATGACACATCTCTTATGTTTGTGCAACGTGTCAACATTCAGGTATGGCCTTGTCATAAGTGGAATGTTCTTCTCTGAAAATTTTCAAGACTTTTTTTTAAGATTTTATTTATTCATTTGAAAGAGAGAAAGATCACAAGCAGGCAGAGAGGCAGGCAGAGAGAGAGGAGGAAGCAGGCTCCCTTTTGAGCAGAGAGCCCAATGCTGGCCTCGATCCCAGGACCCTGAGATCATGACCTGAGCCGAAGGCAGAGGCTTTAACCCACTGAGATTAATTGATTCCCATCTCAAAGGATCCTGGAGAATAGCATACATCAAGATGTTCTCACCCACACTGTGCAAATGAAGGAAGTTGTATTTTAATGGCAAATTTTTCACAGCAGTTTTTGCCCTGTGTTTGCAATACTAGGATGCTTTCAGAGACATCTCTGCATCTGAGCATTGAACTGCCTCTCACCTTCCACCCAGCTCAAGCACAGCTTTTACCTTCAGAAGCTAAGCCTGCCGCTACTCGTTCTAGTCCTCCCTAGTACCAGCCTATGCAGCAATTCTTGTAATTATCATACTTCAAAATACTGTGATCCTGTCCATATCTTTTAACTTTAGTCTTCCTTTATAGTAGGGGAGGAAAAGAAGGTATTCATTCCCAAAGGCATTCATCGATTCTTATTGTCTGCAAAGTCCTGAAATTTCCTGAACCTGTCTCAAAGAGTGTATGCAATCAAACTATTTGAAGAACAAGAACTAGTTCATCCACTCGGCTCAAAATTTAATCTGATTATCTAATTCAAAGCTTGTAGGTCCTAAAAGAAAGAGTTGGGACCAATTTATGGAAGTTCAGATGAATGCCTAAGTTTGTACATCAGTGTCTCTGTAGACCAGTCCATTTAACCCTCGTACCAAAGTATCAGATAGGTGTAAAGCTCATCAGATAGAGTTATATAACTAAAGTTCAAGAGTATAGCACATAGGATAACACTAACACTACATAGTATAACACAGATTTTTCATTATATCATAAGAGGTATGTGGGATTCCTTACTTGGTCAGGAAAAAAAAAATATTTTGAAAAAAGTTTAAACATGCTAAGTGCCTAGGCATGCTAGGTGACATCAACTCAGTGAATCCAACTCTGTATTTGATATGGCATTTCACAAAATCTTTAGTTCATTTTAAGGAAAATCATCCTGTTAGCAATGAGAAGAACTGGAAAATTATAAATAAAACACTTTTTCCTCAGAGTATTTTTAAATTTTATATAACAAAAATCATAAAAATGATTATAGAATATTTCTTCCTAAAATTTTCACTCTTTGATATGCCAAGATTTCCATTTCTTTCTATAACATCACTGCCCATAATTTAACATATGGTCAACACCTCATAGAAACAGTTTTTTAAGCTGTCACAGAAGATATCAGCACACAAAAGATTTTCTTTGAGGAATTCACAAAGTCCAATTTAGTGTTTTACCAATACTTTCTTAAATTATTCCCAATTCTTAATGTAGTGACCATTGATAAAACTCTATTTCAAGTTTTATCAGTATTAATACAGCCATTCTGTATTTGCAGATATACTCTATAAACATTTTAAACATGGTAAAGTAGGAATGGCTTGATCCATCACCATATTTTCTTTGAAATAAACTATGTGGGCATTGCAGGTGAAAAGTGTTACCTCTATGTTACCTGATTCTCCAGATGAATTGCTGCTTGAGGCACTCAGTTTTCAATGTTTGTTGTGTTGAAATAATTTATCTTGTACAGCCTTTTGTTTAGGATCTATCATAGTACTTTTGCAACATAATTGGCACCACTTGTATGACTGTATCCTCTATTAAAAAAGACATTTTGAACAAGAAGTATAGTGTTTGATTTATTTTAATGTTCTAATATCTTGGATGAGTATAGGTGCATAGGTGAGTCCCATTAAATTCTGAATGAATAAATGAATAGTAGCTTAGGGTTTTCTGTCTCACTAACTCCATTTACTCTCCTTCTTATTCATATTCCTTTTGAAAAGAGAGTGTTTAATCTAATAGCCCTTTGAAATTAGGCTATGAGAAGTGATGCCTATTGGCAAGTATAAAGTTTGTGTCATAGAGGCTCTCTACTAGCCAGTCTAGAATAGCTAATACTTCTTCCGTGAGTGATAAGGAAGAATGAAACATCAACAGTCAGGATCACAGCATTTGACCCGAATAGCACTATGCAGGGATGTGCAGCAGGAAGCCTGGGTAACAAGGCAGAAATAGAAAGAGGAGGATAGACACAGAGAGAGGAGAAAGGTCAACTGGGACCGACTCCAGGGGAGCCCAATGATCATGCTTATGGAAAATTAAACACTTTGTATGCTCTCTAGACTCTACATATGTGTGATGAGTTAACTGGTGCTCTGCTCATGGTGAGAAAGGAGATTCCGAAGATGGAGTAAGCTTTGCTAAAAGAGCCGTCTAAAATTGGTTTGGTAGGATACAGAGAATGTAGGGCCTGTACCTGCCTCTTGTTTCAATTCTCAGAACACTATGACACTCCTGACATCTGTCACTTGCAAATCGTCAACTGCAAACAACCCCCTGAAAAAACCCTCTCTACTTTGGACTCAAACACAGATGATATAACATTTGTTAGCTAAAAGTCAATGCGTTAGATTGTTTAACTCCTTCAGCACCAAACAAATTATGTGACCTTGTACTTTTTGGCTTTATAAGCCTCCACGCCCTACTCACAATTCAGAGTACACTTTGGAATGCTATGAATTCTGTGTACCCCAGTTGCAGTCCCAAAGAATCTAAATGAATGTTCTTTGTTATTGTTTCGTTGTTTTTGGTTTGTTTGTTTTTACTTTACAGTCTCTTTTCTTGGTCAAAAACAGACTGTGCCTGCTTGCTTTTCCAGAAATTTTGGGTAAAATGGTGGGATCACTGAAAGAAAAAAATCATAGATGAGAGCTGGAAAAGACTTTAAAAATATTCTTGCATTTTATTTTAACAAAAATATCAAGGGCCAACTATGCGTTTCACTAATTCATTAAATCCCTACATGATACTTCACTTCTCCAGCAAACAATAATGTGTAAAACATTCTGCCTTTGTATTTCTCTAGCTTCAAAGGCCCATAAACCACCCATGTTTACTGACGTATCTCCCAACTCCCACCTGGCGCATTGACCTCAAGCACTGACCAGAAATAATTGACTTCAATTATTGGAGGCTACTCAAGTGTGATTGTGAAATGCAGTCTCAGAATGCTTTCTTTTCTGTAAGTCTTCTAATGGGATTTGATTATCTTCCTTGAACTCCAAATAGCATTCTTTTCACCATACAACTTTCTCAAGTGCGAGGCACATAGGAAAGTTATTTTGTGTCAGGAACACAAAGTTAATATAGGGGCGCCTGGGTGGCTTAGTCATTAATTGTCTGCTTTTGGCTCAGGTCATGATCCTGGAGACTGGGGATCCAGCCCCACATCGGGCTCCCTGCAGGCGGGAAGCCTGCTTCTCCCTCTCTCACTCCCCCTGCTTGTGTTCCCTCTCTGGCTGTATTTCTCTCTGTCAAATAAAGAAAATCTTCAAAAAAAGTTAATATAAACAGAATGGAAGAATATAAAAGGGCGAAGAGGAAAGGAGAAAAGATTGTTTCACTAGACCAATGAAATAAACCAATAATAACGAACTAATAATAGTAATCACAGTTTTTCAAATGTGGAGTGTTTCTATCTAACTATACAGAAAGTTTTTGTTTCTGATTTTGTTCCTAAGAGTGTGAAGCCACATGAATGAGAAAGGGTCATGGAAGAATACTGCCCCTTTGGGCACAAGTGGTTCTTCAGCTTGAAAGCAGGATAGACAATAAGTGCTGTAGTATGGTCATCCTCAAGGTGAACAGTACCAGATTTCCTCCAGTGAGTCGGCTCTTCTAGAGCACTCTACAAAACCTAGAGGGACTTTGCAGAACTGATGTTCACAGTGGTTCAATCATAAAGTACCCAGCTGTCTTGTACTATTTGCAGAATGTACCATGAAGTATGTGGCTTATAGGAATTATTTTGTGACCAGAAAAGATGACTTTCAAAAATTCATTTGGCTAATAAATATTTAACTATTCTGCAAATGTATGTCAGGCACTCTAGGAGACCTTGAGGGTACTAGAGACAAAAGGGAAGAAGGAAAAAGTCTATAGTCTGGGGCTTGCATCCTAATAAACTAACATGGGTTGGCAAAGGCCAAAATATAGCACCAAAAAGAAATTGCGAATAATATTTCTAAAAGATGCTTTTTAGTGTTTGCCGTCAACAATATCTCCTTTTTATTAAATTTATTTCACCATCTGTGAGAACTCACTGGAGAGAACTATTAGCAGGAAACAAAAGTTTTAGAAATGTTATTAGGGCAAAAATTTTAAAGGCACATAGAGCAAATTAATTCTTTCTATTGTATTTTTTTTCTGTGAATTAGAAAACACCCATTATTATTGTATTTAAATAAAGGAAAGCCTTAATCCAGTTTGGAGAAGCACAGTTAGAGAACTAAGGAGTTAGAAAAGTATTGTTTCAGCAGGGCTTGCTGATTGAGCATGAATAGCAGTTATCAGAAATGATTCCTGTCACAGGAACCCACAGCTAAGGTGTTCCCTGGAGGTAGCTGGGGACAGTCCTCAAAATCCAAACAGGCAGCACAGCAAGGGGATGGGAGGGACACAGAACAGGAGGGATTATGCTAAGTGAAGTAAGTCAGGCAGAGAGAGACAATTATTGTATGGTTTCATTCATGTGTGGGGCATAAGGAATAGCATGGAGAACCATAGCGGAAGGGAGGGAAAACTGAATGGGAAGAAATCAGAGACGGAGACAAAGCATGAGATACTCTGGACTCTGGGAAATAAACTGAGGGTTTCAGAGGGGAGGGGGTTGAGGAAATGGGGTAACCTGGTGGTGGGCTTTAAAGAGAACATGTGTTATGATGAGCACTGGGTGTTATATGCAACAAACGAATCATTGAACACTACAGCAAAAACTAATGATATATTATACAGCTGCTAACTGAACATAATAAAATAAAATAAAAATAATATCTGCAATAAAAAAAAAAAAGAACATGAAACAAACTGTATGTGCAGCCCAAATCAAAGGTATAGAGCCAGATATGGGAATGGGGCTGTCGGATTACATTCTATGGATATTTAAACAAACAAACAAACAAACAAACAAACAAACAAAACCAACTGGAGGAAGAACTTCCTTGTTAGAACTGAGCTGTGTAAGATAATACCCACTTGACACATGCAGCTAATGAATACTTGGACTCAAACAGAGATGAGTCCTAGTGTAAAATACACATGGGATTTCCAAGATAGTGTAAAAAGTATAAAAAAAGAATATAAAACATATGATTAGCAAATTTATTATATTTTTATATGTTAAAAATGATATTTTGGTTATGTTGGACACATGGTTTGCTTTTTTATTTTAATGTGACTTCTAAGAAATTTAAAATTATATATGTTACTTATATTTCTACTCCACAGCATAGGCTTGAAAAGTACCCTCCCAACTTTTTTTTAACATGTACCCCTTATTGGTAAACACAATTTGAATACATCTTCAAAAGTTATTTATCTATCTATCTATCTATCTATCTATCTATCTATCTATCTATCATCTATCTATCTATCTATTTATTTAAAGATTTTATTTATTTATTTGGCAGAGAGAGATCACAAACAGGCAGAGAGGTAGGCAGAGAAAAGGGGCAAGCAGGCTCCCTGCTGAGCAGAGAGTCCGAAGCTGGCCTGGATCCCAGGACCCTGAGATCATGACCTGAGCTGAAGGCAGAGGCTTAACCCACTGAGCCACCCAGGTTCTTCTCAAAATTTATTTTTAAACAATAAATCTGTCAAGCTGTATAAAATGATGGTATACTTTATAAAACATATGGAGAAGAAAACTGAAAAGAGAAAGAGGATTAGAAATATAAAATGAAATATAAATTTCAATTCTTTCTTCCAGATCTCAATGTATCAT
>PITA01019625.1:0-37013 GCA_004023965.1 Spilogale gracilis
GCACCCTTAATACTTGATCAGTATCAGAAAAAGTTACATTATATTACATGGCAAAAATGACTGTCTACGAAAATAAATAAGTACACCCTAAAAGTAGAGTTTATCAAGTTAAGAAAGATTCAAGAACCAGAAATTCAAGTCACATTTGAACTATTTATGCTTTCAGTGTGCCAGAAAATTTTTTCAGAATAAAACTCTGAGATCAAGAGAGTATACTGCAGTGCTACTTACTCAAAGGCACTAGAATGAGGACTTAAATTAGCACACAACTGGACATCCTAGACACTTTGCTTTCAAATTTTTAAATGAAAGTAAAAAATTCTCCTTTTTATTTGCTACTACTATTTACTCAATATTAACCTTCAGAAATAAAAGCTCAGAGTAACCAGAGGATGAAAAATGAAAGCACCTAGGCACAATGACCTCTGACTTCAAAAAATAAAACTCAATCTCGTGTTTAACAATATAGAAAATTATTATAAGATACAGATTCTTTTATTTGCCCTATGATATTTGAGATACAATTTTATTTTATTTTTTATTTATTTTAAAGATTTTATTTGAGAGAGAACAGGGAAAAGCAGGAGGAACTACAGAAGGAGAGGGAGAGGGAGGCTCCCCAATGAGCAGGGAGCCCAATGCAGGGCTCGATCCTAGGACTCTGTGATCATGACCTGAGCCAAAGGACAGATGCTTAATGGACTGAGCCACCCAGGAGCCCCAAGATAAATTTTAAATCTAAGTGATTTCAAGCATGAAAAGAACAATGGAGAATAATGAAAGTTGGTAACATCATTAAGCCTTTTTTTGGACTGCTATTATCATCTGATACTTAGACCTCAGAAAACATTTTCTGAGGGAGTTTTAATCTCTTTAATTCTCTTGTTGACAGCTAATAGAAAAGTGTTGCCCTTGGATTAAGAGTGAGAGCACTGCTTCTTCTGAGCCTATTTCAGTCATCAGAAGTCTCAACGTGTAAAGCACTGAAAAATGGCAATTAACAGCAAGAGGTTTCATCTATGGACACAGAGTGACATCGTAGAAAGAGAAATTCAATATTACTATTAAATCCATGATAAAATGCTCCTATACAGAAAAATATTTACTTCTGAAGTGTCAAATGTTATACTAGTGGAATACCTTAATTGCTCAATAGTCTTGTTTTAGATTCAACCAAAAATTAGTTTGATTAAGCTAGCTATATAGTAAAAAGAATAAGCTTTGTATTTATTTCAGACACAGAAGAGGTAATAAAGATAATGAGATTTATCTTGTATTTCAGATCTCAAAATGGAACATTATTAATAGAACTGATTTCTAGTAACTTCTGATTAGGTTTGCCTGAGGCACATTCTCCAATTTTTTTGTGACACCCTGATTATGCAGTAAATTTAAGAGTGAAGTATGTATTGTGAACCATTCTTTAAGACAAACAGAATCAGTGCTTTTGGCCTACTATCTACACAAAGGCGAAAAACAGGGTAAGTTCTAAAGAACTCAAGTAAAGATTCTATAAAATATGGATATTCATGAACAGTCCATAGCAAAAATGCAATAAAAACAAGTAAGGAAACAAAGTCAAATATTTTATTAAACTGCCTTTTCTAAGATGTTTTTATATATTTTAACACTACTGCAGAAGCCTGGGTGGCTCAGTCCGTTAAGCGTCTGCCTTTGGCTCAGGTCATGATTTCAGGGTCCTGGGTTCATGCCCCCTGTTGGGCTTCCTGCTCAGCAGGGAGTCTGCTTCTCCCTCTCTTTCTGACCCTCCACCTACTCATGCTTTCTCTGTCTCAAAAATAAATAAATACAAATCTTTAAAAATATATTTTAGGGGCGCCTGGGTGGCTCAGTTGGTTGGGCGACTGCCTTCGGCTCAGGTCATGATCCTGGAGACCCGGGATTGAGTCCCATATCGGGCTCCCTGCTCAGCGGGAAATAAAATCTTTAAAAAAAAAAAGATATTTTAACAATCCTGATACTGGATATTGTATGTATTCACTTAATAATATAGCATTTCGTATAAAGCAAATTTCTTCAGTAGCTGTTATACATTTAAAGATATGCCTTACAACTGATGGCACTGTAGAACTGAAGAAATATGGTTACTAATTTAGATGAGTTATAGCAAATAAGAGATTACTCTAAATATTAATAAATCCTCATTCTAATTACATTTTTCAAATAAAAAGCATATATATATATATATATTTAAAGATTTTCTTTTGATAGAGAGAAACACAACTAGAGAGGGAACACAAGCAGGTGGAGTGAGAGAGGGAGAAGCAGGCTTCCCGCTGAGCAGGGCACCCGATGTGGGGCTCGATCCCGAGTCTCCGGCACCATGACCTGAGCCCAAGGCAATTGCTTAACAAACTGAGCCACCCAGGTGCCACCCAAATAAAAAGCATATTACCATAGAGTAGTAAATTGAGTATCTAGTTATAGGAATGTTTCACTACATTCATCTATCACATCATGGCCTGCAGCTTTACAAATATTGGTGCAACAACCATCATACCTTTATTGCTTCCAAAATAGGTTCGTAGAGATCTGGAAATCCAGAATAATGATACATCATACAGTGTATCAGTTCTGTTAACTGCACTAAGAAAACTGTACTGGAACGCAGACCATCACTTTTGAAGGAGTTAACCAAATTAACTATGTGAGGAACAATCTGAAGAGAAAAAAGACAAACATTCCTCTAATATACAAATGCGCAACAAATTCTCTGGCCTACAAATGGAATGCAAATGTTACATGTTCAGCAAGTACTTCTCTGTATGTGCAGTCACAGTCTTTTTCTAGAAAAGTTATCAAGTTAAAATTTCTAGAATATCAAGGTAAATCGAATTTCAAAAATCACATGTAATTTTAATTCCATGTAAGATCTGTGTCCTTATCCTTATACTCCATCTAAAACACAAACTAAGGTACAAATAAGGCCTTAATCACTTCTGGCATTCTGAAAAATGTTAGGCTGAAAACGTTAGGACTATTATATTTACCAGATTGTTCAATAGGAACAAACTTTTAAAATATAAACCTAGAATTAGCTTAAGAGCTCCATCTAGTGTGAGTTTTAGATTTTTCCCTCGAAAAGTTACTTTTAAGAAACTGGAGTTAAAAATAAAACGAAAATCTAAAATGCTCATTTTTCAAAAACATGTAGAAAACACAGTATTGATAATAAGCACAACAGTGTTCTTTCATTATAAAATTAAAGTCAACACAGAGTCATCACATATTCAAGAGGTTATTAACAAAATGAACTCGGTTTTGCAGAAATGGCTCATTCTATTAGTGCAGTGGTATCTTTGTTCCAATTAATTATTAATCATAATCTAATAATACACATTTATCCTTCATATGTAAAAGGTCTCTAATAATATTATGTTCTATTTGTATAACACTTTTTGGTTGCTGACTTGTGATAAAAGTGAAATTATGGCTCTATCATCTTATCACCAAATGACAATGACAACAATTACAGTCAATCATAATTAACTCCCTTTCCTTCCTCCTGCAAGGACCAATCATATTCTTAAATCAACAGTGCTAGTCTCATTCTGCTCTGATCCTACGCTTGAGGTCTTAAAATCGCACCTTAACTTTTGCACTACTTTCTTTGATCTCACCTCCAGCAAAGGCATTCATTTGACCATGAAACCACCAGCTCCTAACGAGTCCACTCTATTGCTCTCATCTATCGATCATAAACAAGACTGAATCATGATTCTGCTCCATATAGCTCTATCTATTAGATGCCTCTTGCTAAAGTGGCAAGAATCCAAGATCATTTCATTTCCTCACATGTGAAAGACAGAGAAATGGAAGAAAAGAAGAGAAAATGATTTAAAGAAATGATTATTTAATTTACAACTCCAAATCTTCCAAAAGCCCTCCTAGTGTAGATTTGGCCTTTGCAATCAGGTAATATAGTTGTCTATTATCATTTCCTGCATGATCAAAATTATCACTGACATAGAAATGAGACTAAGTTCTTCACAGTCATATAGATATATGTCCAAGCAGGCTATTACATTCTAATTGCTTGAAAGCTGATTTTTTTTTTGAGTGAGCAAATCTAAATTTGTGGACATTACTGTAATACTCAGTAAAGTTACTTTTTGAGAAAATGTGTATAACTTATTAGAAACTTTGATATTTTTCTTTGCTTTAAAATAAATTTCTTTCCACTTATAAAAGCGCTTTGGTCTGTAATAACATATATTATAACATCAATCTTGGTCTGCTTTAAAATGCTATGAATGATGGTATTGTGATTCCAGGCTATTGCTCATATTTAACGACTTTAAGCCTGCATCCTTTTACTGAGTCCTATGACTGATCCAACTACTACATGACCCCCCATTAGATGTCCAAGTTCATTTTAGTTGAGTGGCCAGTCAGGCTATGCACAATATGTAGGCGATAAGTAGATCTTAGTTTTTAGAATTTACTAAGCCAGATGACAATTTTCAATTTCAGATCTAACTAATCCTTAAATAAATGATTTCATATCAATATTTCAATAAACCAAATATTTCAAAGTCAACCATTTTATTTCAACTATGTTTTTCAGAAAAAAGCAGCAAAACAGCATATGGAGATATCTTCCATGTTTTAAAAAACTGAGAGCCAAGAAAGAGGTCTAGAGTATGGCATAAATGACTAATCAGAGAGATTAAGAAATGTCCTCAGTGTGAAGAGCAATAAACATTAGACTCGATGCCTAGGTTATATTAGAGAATCTCCTTCTCAGAAAATCTGAAAATAAACCTTTGCTCAACTGGCCTACACATGACCATGCCTGAAGACAGACACAAATAACTGATGTTCTTTACCTTGTTAGACTTAGCTAGTATACATGCTACCTTAGCTCGAGTTTTGAGTTTTGTTTATGTAACAAAGAGATATGAGGTTATTGGCTGATGGTCAAGATCATTAATTATGCAATTAATTGTAGAAATTCTCAGAAAAACCCATTCTAAGTGACAATGTATTATATAATTACTTGTTGATAAGGATTACTTTCTATAAAGCCTGCAGATATTCCTTCACTGGTAGTGAGGCACTAAGCAGCCCAAGTTCACATTTGATTCTTTAAGGCTAGTTTTATTTCTAGCTAATAATCAACGACTGGAATTCAGCACTTCTTCATCAGTCTCCCTTGAATTTGCTTGTGTTGGGTCAGCATTCCTAAGGTATTTATATTGTGGGTGTACTAATGAGATTCTAATTCCGTAAAACTGGGCACCAGACCCTAAAAGAAGCAAATAACTATATAAAGCACTGCTTTCCTGTGATGCACTAGATAAACGGACAGGTTCTCAAAGTAACATTTGTCATTTCCACCTGTAATGACGGATAATCAAAGAACTGAAGTCAAATCAAAACAAATCAAAACCAGTGATACAGCCCATTAAAAGTGGTAGAGTTCTGGATATATTTTAAAGGTGGAGTGAAATGGATTTGTAGGTTATGGGTCGGGAGAGAATGACATCTTAATTCTGGGGTTATAAAACAACACCTGATGTTTTCGCGTTTCTGAAATTCTAAAGCATTTCTCTTCAACATTGTTCCTATGTAAAACAGACGACCACCAGTGATGCTGACACATGACATCTCATGTAGAGCAATGATATTCAACTGCTGGTAGTGGCTCTAAGTGCAGCAGTTTTGGTGAGACTCAAAACACTCTGAAAATATATTCTTTGGAGGGAAATTCCACAACCTCAATTTTCTAAGAAATCATAAAGCCACAAGAAAATAGATTCAGGATTAACCTACAATCTTTTTCACTACATACAAATGTGGCTCCGTATCACACTAAAATCTTAGCACGAAGTTCTTCGGCGCAGAAAGCCTGTGCCCTGACTTACCAGATGGAATGCCTCTGGGGAGTGCTGAAAACTGAGCAGCGTGTGAGAGAGAACCGCAAGAGCACCAGGTCTCACGAGAGGAAACCAAAGTCGATTGAAGACCTTCAGAAAAGAGAAGACATCCACTTAGGAGTTTGTAGGGAGATCATTAACCCAGTCAGTGGCTATTTTCCTCGGACCAAAAACATTTATGTGACCAACCCCCTTCCTGGCAAGTTCTATCATAACATGTCACTTTGGGACAGAAAGTTGGGAAATAACAACATGACAGAGATCAAGGGAATACAGTGGCCTAAACAACTTTTAAAACCCCTTGATCAAATACAAATCTGTCAGGCTTTCCCTACAAAGTGATCGCTCCTTGGCCCATACTTCATTTGATTTCATTCAACAAACACCGATTGAGTACCTACTATTGCTTGGCTTGCTCTAGGCACAGAACAAGGATACAGCAGTGGATTTTTTAAAAAAAAGTTTCTAATTTGATAGGGTTGACTGTCTCCAGGGTGGGTAGACAATAAAAAGTAACATGGAGATAAATACTAAAAACAGGGTATGAAGAATAGGGACTGCTGAGTAGCAAAGGGATGTTATTTTATTAGGGTATTCAAAAAATGCGTCATTTAAAAGGTGATGTCTGCCTATAAAAAACTGAAGGAAATGAAAGTAAGCCTGCAGATACCTGGGAGAAGAACATAATAAGCAAGGCAAAGGCCAAGCACTGCAAAGGCCCTGAGGTCTCCAGCCTGGTGTACCAGAGACAGAGCAAAGACGGCCAAGTGTAAGCAAAGTACAGAGACTGGGGCAATAATAGTGGAAGACTTCAGGAGAGAAGGAGCAGTGGGCTAGGTCATGCAGGTCTTAAGTGACATCTATAGGGGCCCAAGGGCAGGAGCAGGGAGACTACTGCAATCTGTACAGGAAGGGATGAGGAGGGCTTTGGCCCAAGGCAGTAGTGATGTAGCTGGTTAAAAGTGGTAGGATTCTGGACATTTTAAAGGTAGAGTTAATAGGATTTGTAGGATAAGGGCTGAGAGAGAATGAAAAGAAAGAACGATAGCTTTCAGGTTTTGTCCTGAGCAAGTAGAGGAGGATGGAGGTGCTATTTAAGATGAGGAAGACCAAGTCTGGGAGAGAAAAATCAGAAATTAGATCATGGATAAGCTGAATTTGAGATTCAAGTACAGACACTTGGATACATGACTGTGGAGTTCACAGAAATATAATGAACAAGAAATACACACTTGGAAGTCATTATCTTAAAAACTTTATTTAAAGCCATGGGATGCATATTCTGTGAAAATGGACACAGAAGAAAATGGCTCAAAAATGGAACTCTAAAGCACTCTAAAGTTAGAAAGATCCATTATGGGAGACTAAGGTGCCAGTAAACTAGGACAGAAACCAAGAGAACTAGGACAAAAACTAAGTGAGGCAAATATTTCAAGAGGGAGTGATCAACTGTGTCAAATGCTGTTGATAGGTGAAATGAGAGGAGGCCTGAGAAATAACTCTTTGAGTTTAGCAATACTGGAAAGCACTGGTGTCGAAGTTTTGGTAGAATAATGGTGGTAAAAAGCTTTGATTAGCTGGATTTAAGAGATAATGGGAGGAATATGTTTTCATATTAGATACCTGAAAATAGCAAAATTATTTTAATTACCTATACTTAAATACTATTCTTAATTTCTATTTCAAAATTATGATTCAAAACCAAACCAAATTCAAGAATATTTTCAACATTAGATGCTTTACAGGGGACTACCCAAAGATTAAAAGATTGAGACCATTCATTCAAAGAGATTTATATACTCCCACTTACCAGTTCTATTTTCAGTAAAGTAACATCTATCAAAATAGTAAACTTCTGGACAGCTGCCAGTCCTTTTAGGAGTGCAATCACCCATGTATCCACGTGCTGAGCCAATGGCCAGGATAGCCAGTCAATCATTCTGAAAATTGAAAAATAAAACTATCAGTCTTGAAAATGTTTTCAACATCTTTTAGTTGGGATAAGAGTTACAGCAGACAATCCCTCCTTTAGTGACTCAATATTTACTGAGCTTGCTTGTAAAAAGCACTGTTCAAGATGCAGAAATGAGAAAGGTGCTTATACCTCAAAAAGTTTCCAATCTTGTAAACCAACAAGTTTCTTACATATTTCAATAAAAAGAAATTCTGATAAAGTATCATTTCACATAAATGAACTTTTAAGTTGATTCTACACAGTGCTAGCTAGAATTTATTAGGCAAATTTACTGTTAGAAGAGAACTTCAGGGGCGCCTGGGTGGCTCAGTTGGTTGGGCGACTGCCTTTGGCTCAGGCCATGATCCCGGAGACCCAGGACCGAGTCCCACATCGGGCTCCCTGCTCGGCAGGAGGCCTGCTTCTCCCTCTCTCACTCCCCCTGCTTGTGTTCCCTCTCTGGCTGTGTCTCTCTCTGTCAAATAAATAAAATCTTTAAAAAAAAAAAAAAAAAAAGAAGAGGACTTCAAAGGTAGCTATTGGACTAAGACACACAAAAACAAAATTTTTCCTTTCTGGTGATTTACAGTCTAAAAACAAAATGCACTGTTAAAAATGACTACTTTGAATTGTGCAACAGGCCTTTTTATCCCTTTCATTATCCTACCATAACAAGACAAAAAAGCTTCATACTGAATTAGTGAGTGTTCTTGAATATCAACCTAGTTTAATGGATATAAAGACAAAGTAATATGGGTGTAATATCGGGGTCTTCTTGATATCAACCCAGTTTAATAGAAATAAAGACAAAGTAATATGGATGACTGTCCTTAATGTTAAATATCAATCACAATGAAGAGCAGTACAACTCTTTTGGAAAGCATCTAGGTCAAATGTTCATACTATTTGATCCAGTAATCCAATTTTGGGGATTACATAATAGGAAAATAGTAGTGCAAAAAAAAAAAAAAAAAGGTTTTTAAAATCAGAGTGATCTGGTTTCAAAATCTTAACTTACCATTTATTTGCTGGGGTCCCTAATACCTATATAAGTTATTTAAACTCTGTGTCTCAGTTTCTTTATCTATAGGTTATACATGTTTATTTTACAAGTCTGATTTGAAGACTACGTGACTTAATATATGACACTGGAAATACTCTTTGTGAATGCCTCTCTTCTACCCAATATCAACACATGTGGCAGTAAATAACCGAACAAAATGCTAAACATAAATACTAAGTACAAAAGCACATGACCAAAAGAGCAACTAATATGTTAAAAAAATTGACTTCAAAATTGATAAGGTTATTTTCACAATAGCTATGTTATAACTATCTACATTAACACTGGAGTGTTATCTTTTCTTAAAGTTTTTGTTCTTAAGATTTAAAATATTCCATCAGATGTTAAAAGTGGCCCAAAGTTCAAATGCATGTTAACTACAAGTTATCTGCATGTTTCTTATGTTCCCTACACACATTTTATTTTCCTTTCTTGTTTTTCTGGCCATCTTCAAACAATGATGGTCACAAATAATTAAAATAGCCTCTGACGGCTATTGGCCCACATAGTCCAACTGTTGTCGAGCTGATTTCCCTAAAAGTTTGTAGCCACTCTACTTAGAGGGAGCAGAGAGACACATGCACTGGTATATAAAGATTAAGTTCATGGCAGCACTGTATTTAGGATATGGAAAATGCAAATAATCTAAATGTCCAACAATAACGGAATAGCTAAATATACTATGGATTATTATGTAGAGTTTCAAAGAATGAAATGGACCTACATGAATCTATCCGTGGGGATCTAACATGGAAAGATCTGGAATATTGTTCAATTAAAGAAGAAAAAAGTGCCAATAAGTCTTTTAAAAACTGTTCTCGTTTAAAAAAAATCATGCTGGACACATCTTATGCTTTTTTGGTGCAAATATGCACACACAAAAAAATGTAGTTCACAGAAGGAGTATATGTGAGCACATCTCCTTGGTACTATGGACTCTTCCCCATGGGGAATGGTACCTCCAGAGTAGAAAGAAACCGAGCTCTTCAGAACAGGGGGCCCTGAGCCAGAACTCCCTTTACGTCAGGTCTCATAGCAGAGTAGATAATTCCCCATGGTTCTTCATTTTACCTAATCACCCAGTCAGCTTTTTCCTCTCCTCCTCATTGCTAGCTTCCTATCTCAAAGCCTTCACTCTTTACCATCCCATATGTCCACAATCTCCTGAGTATCCTAAAGAAACCTCCAGTCAGAAGTAACAAGAATTAGAAGCCATTCACTCAACAAATATTTGAGTGCCTATTATATAACTCTGGTAAGTGCTAAAAACATAATAATTACAATTTCTGCTTTCAAATTGGTAAGAAAAGTTAGGAAACTTGTCAACAGTTATACAATTAATAAATAGCAGTACTGGCATTTGAACTAAGTTCTGCTGGTGTATAAATGCAATGGTTCTAGCTACGCGTTAGTTATATTCCAGTTCTGCTTCAATTTGATTGGATTTGCGTATCCCCAAATCCTTTCAGGCACAGGCATTGTAGGATGAGTTATTTTTATGGTTAACTACACTAATCTTGTCCACCATGAACTGGTATACTACATGAATTTTAAGGACATTTAACCCTGATATATTGAGTTAATTTCTTACTATTTAAAGAACATTTAACTATAGTTGTAATTTATGCACTTTGAAATCTTCTTTCCTCCATTAGACCATGAGTTTAAGAGCAGTGATCTTGGTGTTTTTTTTTTTTTTAATCTTTAATCTATGGATCCCCAGTACTTTGCATAGTGCTGGGAGCTGAGAAAGAGTTCAAATTTGTTGAATAAATGAAACCATTCAAGTTGCAAAAAAAATACAACT
This sequence comes from Spilogale gracilis, assembly GCA_004023965.1. Lineage (NCBI taxonomy): Eukaryota > Metazoa > Chordata > Mammalia > Carnivora > Mephitidae > Spilogale > Spilogale gracilis. The sequence goes on from PITA01019625.1 coordinate 10,725, forward strand.
TGAAAATCTTTCAGATGGCACCTTCATGGCTAGATCCACCTCAGTTTACCTTGTTCCACTGTTTTAAAAATTGAGGAATTTCACATAAAAACTGGATTATAGGCTTCTTTTGAAAAATCAGATCAGCAACACTGAATTCAAGTTTCCTTGTGGCAACAAGAAAACTGGAGTTGAGGATCAGCACTCTCTTTTTAGAAGGCACTTGTGTACCCCATTCCTTATTATTTCACTTATATCTGGCTAATTTCATACTTTAATGTTATTTATCTGTTCCTGGTATGGTATTTGCATTTCTTTGGATAACAGAAAATAACAGTTCAAGCATGGTAAGTGCTATGTGTGGGGAAATATAGACTATGGGGAAGAAGAAGGTGGGAGTATGATAAACACTGCTATCCTGTTCAGTTACATCTACAATATAAGAATAATTATTCCAGACAGACTTTGGGTTAAATAGGATCATACAGAATGAATTAAAAATGCAATACAAAAACTGGATCATAACTTCTCATAAAAACAAATAGGCAAAAATTAACTACCAAATTTATTTTAAAAACAAAAGAAATGCAGAACTTGGATAACACGACTGTTTTGAAAAGGTTGAAAAATTAAGATGAAAAGTGCCAAGGGGCGCCTGGGTGGCTCAGTTGGTTAAACGACTGCCTTCGGCTCAGGTCATGATCCCAGAGACCAGGGATCGAGTCCCGCGTCGGGCTCCCTGCTCAGCAGTAAGCCTGCTTCTCCCTCTCTCACTCCTGCTTGTGTTCCCTCTTTGGCTGTGTTTCTCTCTGTCAAATAAATAAAATCTTAAAAAAAAAAAAAAAAGAAAAAAGAAAAGTGCTACATGCCAAGGATTGCAATTTGTACCCTATTTATTTAATTTTTTTGGTGCAACTGCAAAAAGTTTATTTTATTTATTTATTTATTTGTATTGACATATAATGTATTATTTGCTTCAGGGGTACAGGTCTGTGAATCACTAGTCTTACACAATTCACAGCACTCAGAGTAGCACATCAGCACTTGATTTAATAATGGCTGGAAGTCCCTGCAGTTTGTTGATCAGAAGAGAAAACTGAATAGATCAGGATGACTTAGAGAAGACAGAGAAGTATTAAGTCACTGCTGGCCAGAAAGAACAACTAGAAGACTCTGCTGCAATGACTTATGACATGTAATGAAAAATGGTAGATGTTATTACCTAGGCAATGAAGGTGACAAACTGATTTCCTAATTTACTTTCAGCTATGAAATATGTAATTCTCTGAATTTTCCTATTTTATTTAAGGACAACATAATTTATGATATATTCATCTCAAAGAGAAAGAAATTTTAGTGCTGTGAAGTTCACAGTGATAATGGAGTGTTACTGCTAAATAGGATAAATACAGAATTTCATTATGGAGAGATGGATGAGGTAGGAGTCTTTTTTTCTTTTTTTTCCTTTTTTTTTTTTTTTTTTTTTTTTTTTTTTTTTTTTTTTTTTTTTAGTTAAGTAGGCTCCACGCCCAGCATGGAACCCAATGTGGGGCTTGAACTCACAATCCTGAGACCAAAATCTGAGCTGATATCAAGGGTAGGAGGCTCAACTGACTAAGCCATCAGGTGCTCTAATAAGAGTGTTTCTTAAAATTAAAAGTAAACGAACAATGACAATTTTACATAAAGACTTGGAAATCAACCACATATAGAAGAGAATTGATAAAGTGATAAAAATAAAAGGATAGGGATAATAAAAAGAACAGACAATATGAAGAAAATACTCACAGCATAGGATTTCTAGGATTTTAAGGACTATAAATACAAAGATATCAACATGATGAAAACAAAAATACAGATCACTAAATATGGCAAGGAGATCACCATAAACTGAAAGTAGTAGAGATAGAGGCCATATAGCAGGAACAATATTTATAGAGATCTGTGGAAGTTTGAGACAATGAGCAATAAGAAACTGAAAGTAATAGTCATAGCTAAATTGATTCAGTTACATTTAAGAGCACAAGGAAAAAAGAAGGAAAGCTGGAAGAGAAGGGTCTTTTTGAATACTAAACAAGAAGGGGGAAAAAGTGGAAAAAATCCAAGTTCCCAAAGTTTGTGTTACAGATAGTGAGATTTGTATACAGGCAGCTTTCTGAAAATCCAACATAAATACTTAAGTTTATGTCATGACTGCAATTTTACAACAGGTACACAGAAACCATTTTGTTCCAAATCCTTGTATTTTATTTAGATGTGTCTTCCCCTCACCCCCCACCACACAATGTACACTGTAGAAAAAATTAAAAAAAAAAACCCAGGCAGATGTGAAACAAAAGTAGGTAGAGAGGAAAAGCTCAATTAGAAAAACAGAGTCATTGAGGGGTGCCTGGGTGGCTCAGTCCTTAAGCATCTGCCTGTGGCTTAGGTCATGACTCAGGGGTCTGATCTAGCCATGCCTGGGGCTCCCTGCTCAGTGAGAAGCCTCCTTCTCCCTCTCCAACTCCCTCTATTTGTGTTCCTTCTCTTGCTGTGTCTCCCTCTGTCAAATAAATAAATAAAATCTTAAAAAAAAAAAAAAAAGCGAAGGTTGACGTTTTAAAGAAAAATAGTCATTGAAATAAAGAAACTTAACAGTTGGAATAAGCTCTATAAATGGGTACCTCTGAAGAAAAAATTAGTGAGTTATAAGACAATAATGATATTCTTCCCCTCAGATCTCCACAGGCTTTGTTCCCTCATTTCCTTTATGTCTTTACTTCATCTTCATGTTCTCATTGAGACCTTTCTAACCCATCTTATTTAAAATTGCAAACCACTCCCTCATACTTTATGATCCTCTATCTAGTTTTTTCCCCAAAACGGTCATCACTATTCAAATACTAAATTATAATTTTAATTACATTTATTAAAACCTAAAACAAAATCAATTTTAGGATGTATAATTAGTTTATGTACCACTAAGACAGGAAAAATCATGCCAACTAAACTAGAATAAGCAAATGACTGTGTATTTCTGCATTTTAACATCTCTGAAATTAGGATGCATCTTGCAATCAAAGAGATGTGTTACTAATTTACTGTCTTCCTTTCCATCTAGAAAGTAAGTCCATGAAGACACATTTTTTTTATCCATTTGTTCAAAGAGATTTGTGAAAGACTGCCTAGCATTCATGGTAAGTGTCCAGTAAATATGGTTTGAATAAATGAACAAATGAATTAATAAAAGTATGAAAATGCTGAGGATAAATAATATGAAGTTTATACCTAGAAATATAAGAATAAATTGAAATACATAAAGAGACGCAGACATTACCAGAAAAGCCCAACTATTCACAAAATAATGACAACTGGATTGACAGCAAACTCCTTACCAGCAACAATAGATGCCAGAAGACAAATGCAGTATTATTTTCAAAATGCTGAAAAAATGACTATCAAAATAGAATTCTGCATCTTACCAAATCAGCTATTTAAGAATAAGGAAGTAAAAATGTATTTTAAACAGACAAAGGTAGAGTATATTATCCAGAGATTCTGACTGAAAGAGAAAGTAAAGTATGTACTTAGCTCCAAAAAAACAAAAACCAAAAAACCCAGGGAGAAGAAACAGGTTGCAGGAAACCACAATAAGTAAGGAAATTAGCAAAATATACTGACAATCCAACCAACTCCTTACTGTAAATAAGTCTATTCATGTGTATATTTTTGAAATTAAAAAAAGCTGACCTGTAAATGGACTCTGAATTACTGGGAGGCCTGTCAAAACTAGAGAGTAAGGTAAATATTCCAATTAATTTGGAGAATATGTATTTCATTCTATGATTTCAGCTTTAAACACCTAAGTTTTTCATTACCCACAAAATACAACAAAGTATCTCCTCTTCCCAAATCTACAACACCATCTACAGTGTCATGAAGAAGTACCTGCAAAGTGCTTGGGTCATACTTGCATCTTTTACATTTGGATCCGTAGTTAGGCTCCTGATGAGAACTGTAATCATCTGAAGAGGAATATGCTGCACAAGGCTTGCCAATGCTACAGAAGGTTCAAATGATGTATCTATTTTTTTAATTAAAAAGAAAAAGGAATATGGCAAGAAGGTTCAAGTGAGGTATTTAGAGAGAAACAACAATTTACAAAAATAAGAAAATGTACTTGCAGCAAAGGTGTTACTCAGAAAGCAGTCACTATGCTCTACCTCATGGGTAGACTGACATACAAAGAATGTTGAATCACAGGAATGAGAGGTGAAAGGTGCGTAGCAATGACTGCTCCTCACAGCGAGAACTACTGCGGTATAAGAACTACTGTTCACTGTCACCATTTTAGTCCATACGTTACTTTATTTTCCCGCATTGTTTAATATAAAGTCACTGTCGTGTTAAAATATTCATTTGTAAGTCAGTACTCAGAACTAAGAAATTCAAGGTATCACTTAAAGTCCCATTTTAGACCTTCCAAAGCAACTTATAACTATTAACTACAGCAGTCATTACATTGCTCTAAGGAAGAGTTAAAAAAATCTCAAGTTCAAATTAACATGAATTTTGAGGGGTTTTGTTTAAACTACGTAATGGTTAAGCAAATTCAAGGCAAGCACCTTTACCACTACTGTTGAAAAAGTTCTGGGGAAATCTAACAGTCCTAGCAACACAGGTAATACAAGAAAAATTACAATTAAAAAAATAAAACAACTCAGATACTGCAAATATATAGTTGGTAATTCTTTCCTAAACATATTTAATTAATCAGAATACATGAAGCTTGTTAAAACTCTACTCTTATTTTCTAGTTCCCAAGATAAAAGACACCTCCTTCACAAGTTCAATTTCAAATAGCCAAGGAAAATGGTTGTGTCAAGTAGAGAGGAAGCGAACACAGTTTTGGGTCTATTGTTTCACAGCTTACAGAACTGAAAGCTCCAAGTCCAAACAAGGAATGTAAATGCAAGGCAAAATTCCTGGTGAGAAAGCAATTTCTTGCCAATTATCACTTGACTCCTTCCCACTTTCCAAGGACGTAGTTCATGGGCTATATACACTGAGCCTAAAAAAACACCTATTTAAGTCCTCATACTCTTTCCTTTCCCTCATTCTACCCGTACACTCTCTCACACACTATTATAGAAATAAACGTCAAAATTCAGAAACTACATAGTTAACTGTGATAACCCAGTAATAAAACAAACCACACAGTCCGTGAATAAAATGTGGGAAAATAAAAAAACGGGAAAAACTTGTAACGACAAGATGACAGAGTCACAGTACAGTAATAATATGGTAAACATTATTATACTATCATTAGTCACTAATGAATAGAAGCTTTATTTAGTAGATGTCATCCTCAAAGCATTCCATAACTTCAGCAGAGGCTGGGTAATTAAGCAACTTATTTAGTGCCAAAGGTCTTAGACCTCAATGTTTTCAACATTTAAAATAGGAACACTGCTTTTTTTCCCCCCAAAGGTATAAAGGGACAGCCTCATTATGGAAGTGGATGGGAATAAAACTTTGGATGAGAATATTAAGATTTCTTCTCCATTAAGAATGTTTTTAGGGCAGAGAAGCAAACAAGAGACATACTGAATTTCCAAGAGAGATTTTTCTGGCATATAATGACGCTTACCTGTGGAAGAAATGCTTGCAAAAACTTCCTGCAGGGAAGGCAGGAGTGTGGAGGGCTCAGCCTTCCAGATGTTCTGCAGCAAGTTACTCACTTTTGTCACCTGAGAGACATATTCCCGCAGCTCCTTCTCCTGGGTGGACACGCACTGGAAATGGCCTATCGTTCGAACAAGCTGTTGACAGAAGGTGACGGACAACTTCCCCTTGGGGATGCACTGCACGAAGTCGCTCAGGAGGTCGCTCAGTCGGGCACACAGCTGTGGGTCCGGCCTCTCACACACCATGCGCAACACCTCTACTTGCAGTAGGCTGAAGAGGTCCAGCACCGATGGGCAGCTCATGATCAGCTTCAGGCCGTTGTGAATGTAGTCCAGAATAGCTACGTCCTTCCTGTCCAGCGAGTGGTAGCCCTGCTGAAGGAGGCCCAACACGAATGTCTTGTTGAAAAAGGACTCGAACTCTGGCCGGTGGTATCGTGCGTAGGCCTCCAGCACTTGGTGCCCCACTTGCCGCTGAAAGGGGTCTTGGCCCTCCAGGATGAGCCGGGTGGTCAGGTCAAACATGGCTTCACACTGAGCCTCATCTAGCCAATGTTCTGCTGATTCTACCACCTTCCGCACAATCACCCGCTTTAGAGGCAATGGGTGCGAGGAACTCACCAGGCCCTCCAGGATCTTGTCCATTGTTGCCAAACAGCAAGGCCAGGGCCAGGGGGTTAGGAGCGGGGGATGACAGTCCCGAAGCAGGGCAGGAGAGTCCAGCGGCAAAGGTGAACTTGGAGCGCAGCAGCAGCAGCAGCAGCAGCGGGACCGACCACCGCCACCGCAGTCTCAGCAGCCACATTTATCGAGCAGAAGGGCCCATCCAAGCCCGGGCGGGAGGTGGCAAGCCTGGGGAGCGTAAGAACCGGCACCGCCGGCGGCGGGCCTAGGGAGCCGGGGGCTCGCACTCCGCCGCCGCCCCGGGCACGCGCTCCCTCTCAGCATCAGCGCGGAGGGGACGGCGAGGACCCCCGGCGGCGGCGGTCACTCAAGGTCTATGGCCGCCAGCCAATAGGTGGAGGAAGCGCGACTTAGCGTTCCGAGGCAGGTGTGTATGTCCAGGTTCAGCTGGTCGTAAGATGAAACCAGCCTCGGATAGAGTCAGAAGCCGCTGTCACTGAAACTGCCGGGTCAGCCCCGGAGAGGAAAAGGAGGCGAACTCCCTTGACCCGGATTCAGAAGTTCCCGCAAACAGGAAGTGAAAGCCCGAGGTTCCCTCCGGAAAGGCCCGCCCTCCGGCCTCCAGTCCTCCAGCCCTCGGTCCCTCCGCGCCTCCACCTCTCTATCCACCTCTTCTGCTCCTCCTCCCCAACTCGCGGTCGCCCTCTAGGCTACGCTCCGGCCCTCTCCCCGTCCCCCCTCGCCTCGCCCCGCCCTTATCCGTCGCAGCTGCGCAGGTGCGGCCGCTTCCAGTCGAGTCGCGCGGCGACGCTCGCTGCGTCATCGGGGAGCGTGTGTGGAGTCACAGGCTGTTTAATGGCTGGCGCGGCCGGGAGCGGACGCTGAGGAAGCGGCCACGATTTTAGTATTCCCACCTTCCGACCTCTAGGTTCTGTCCAGGTCAGGTTACTCGTGAAAGCCTGAGGAAATGCTATTTATGTAAAATTTTGTGAAAAAGATTTGGAAATGAGAGAAAAACATTTGGGGAGGAAGTAAGGACGGTGACTCAAAACTGAGGAGAAGTGGTTTAGCTCTTGGCTCCTTCACCGAGAAAGGAGCTAAGCCTTCTGTGTTGCGATTAAAGTAAGAAGAGTACTGGCGGCTGCGCGCACATAGTGAGCGTCGGTATTGGTAGAGATTTGCTTTGTCCAGCCTCCATGTATCTTTGTGAGCTTTTGGGGGCCTATCGAAAAACCAAAAGCTGTCCGAAAAATGGAAGAATAAGGAAAAGGTGACAGATGAGAAGGAATGGAAGGTATATATTTGCTTATGTCATCCTAAAGAGTACTTTGAAAATAGAACCAGGTGAAAATTTCAGTGTTTAATACCTAGTTTTGTCGCATTTTACGCGCTAAATAGTGGTTTGCAGATACTGGTCTATAAATTGAAGGTTTGTGGCAGTCCTGTGTCAAGTCTGTTGGCGTTTTTCGAACTGTAGTTGCTGACTTTGTGACTCTGTCACATGTTGGTTATTGTAATATTTCAGACTTTTTGATCTTACTTGTTAGTGTAATCTGTGAGCAGTGATCATGATTCACCGGAAGCTCAAATGATGGTTGACATCTTTTAGCAGTACAGTATTTTTAAATTAAGGTATGTATTTTTTAGATATAAAGCTATTGCACATTTAATAGACAAAAGTATTGTGTAAAAATAGCTTTTTTAAATTTTTTTATTCATTTTTTATTTTTTTATTGTTACTAAATTTTTTTCCCAGTGTTTGAAGATTCATTCCCCATTCCCCACACCCAGTGCTCCACGCTTTAGGTGTCCCCAGTACCCACCACCAGGCTCTCCCATCCCCCCACCCCCCTCCCTCCAAGTCCCTCAGTTTGTTTCTGTGTCCAAAGTCTCTGTTGTTTCGTTTCTCTCCCTGGATTACCCTAGTTCCCATTTACTTTCCTTCTCCCACTGTCCTCCAGGTTACCCCTCATGCACCGCAAGTAAGTGAAGCCATGTAAAAATAGGGGTGCCCTGGGAAACCCCAGAATTGATTTGACTCTTGTGATTCACTTCATACTACAGTGGTCTAGAACTGAACCTGCAGTATCTCTGAGGTATGCCTTTATGTATGCATGCTGACATTGAAGATGGTTTACAATAAACAGCTACAGTCATCATGCTTGTACTTTTTCAAGTTAAATTCCAAAGATTTACAATAAGAATATAGCCTTTAATCAGAGACCTTTAAATTGGAAAAAATTACATAATCATAGCCCCATTCAGGTTTGGCTTAATATAGTCGTGAAATGGCCTCCGGTAATGACAAAACGTAAATGGTTTACGATGAAATAGAATAGATAGAAATATTTCCAATAGAAAAATGAACAAAATTGTATTGCTTTTCTTTTACCAGGTTACAAAGTGATTACACCAACATATATAACATGTCAATTAGGGTAATCTTAACAATAGCAGTTTAGATGAGAAAGGAGCCAAGTAGAGGAAACTTGAGATGGAGTTTGTGGGAAGAAATTGAAGATAAAAGACAAATAAGGCAATAGATGAGATCTAAAAGACAATCGTGCTAGAACACAGGAATAGCTTTGGAACTTTTCCTTTTCAAATAGAGGGTAAAACTGCAGAGAAAAGTTATACTTTACTGCAAATGGTGCCAAATTGGAAGACAAAAATAATGTAGAAAGTAAAACAGGAAAGAGGAATGAATGGTAGGCCTGTGCATTTGATGAGTAGCAGCGATTTGTAGCCTTAGTGAAGGATTTGCTAGGGAGCCAATTGAAGATGACTGAAGATTGCTGAATAACAGGGGTGAAGTAATTACTCCAAAATAGGCAGGAAAAAAAATACCGATTAAAAACTTAACAAAGCATTAATAACATTTCTTTCTTTCTGTTACTATTCTGTCTTGAGAAATTGAATGCTATAAAATAAGATGTCTGAGAGAACATAGTGCAAGTTGTTCTCAGTCTGCATAATACAGATAACATAGTTTCATACTATCAGGCTTCCAAAAGTACCATGACTCTGTTTTTAAGGCACTTCTTGTGTGATAGATGCCTTAAATAAAATATTTTGTAGGTTTTTATGCTAAAATATTCAAAGCATATTTTCCTATATTGCCATTGGTTAAAAAAAAAAAGTTCGCAGTATGCTCTTCTGTTGTTTTAAGATTTCTGGTGGTGGGTAGTGAAGATTTCATTTGAAAGTGGCTGACTTTATATAATTGATTTTATCCCACAACTAAAAGTTATGTAGTACCATATTCTTGTTCAGCATCTTAAAATATTTTCATAAGTTTGGGGTGCCTGGGTGGCTCAGTTGGTTAAGCGACTGCCTTCGGCTCAGGTCATGATCCCGGAGACCCAGGATCCAGTCCCACATCTGGCTCCCTGCTCAGCGGGAAGCCTGCTTCTCCCTTTCTCACTCCCCCTGCTTCTGTTCCCTCTCTGGCTGTGTTTCTCTCTGTCTAATAAATAAAATCTTTAAACAAATATTTTCAAAAGTTTATGGAAAGGTTTTGTTGAAGTGTGTTATTCCACTAATCATTGAACTAATAGGTGCTGTTGCATAGCCTTTAAAATTTTGTATAAAGGGGCGCCTGGGTGGTTCAGTTGGTTAAGCGACTGCCTTCGGCTCAGGTCATGATCCAGAAGACCTGGGATTGAGCCCCGCCAGGAAGCCTTTTTCTCCCTCTCTCACTCCCCCTGCTTGTGTTCCCTCTCTAGGTGTGCTTCTCTCTGTCAAATAAATAACTAAAATTTTAAAAAAATTTTGTTGTATAAAATTTTACTCTTAAGGCCCAGTTATGAATTAAATGGTTTTATGAATATCTTAGATCTGGAAGTAGGAGCAAAGTGATGGGGATAAAAAAGAAAAAGCTCAGGATAGGGGAAGTATCATTTATTAAATACCCTCTGTTTTTCTGGGACTCAATATAGTATACTTTATTCTTGGTTCTCAAAACAGACTTTGGAAGTATACATTAGTGGGTACATTTTATAGACAAGGTAATTAAAACACCAGAGGTTAAATAAATAGCTATTAGGTGAAAAGTGTGTGTATGTTTATATGTTCATCATAGGCAAAGAGGAGAGACATTTTCAAAGGCAGTGGTTAGAGTTGGCCAACTGCAACAGCACTACTATGAGGTTGTCTTTACCCAGGATATTTGTATTTCCCTGTAGAATCAAAAGAGCAAACTCGTGTAGATTAGAATGAACTGTGATTAATAAATCATCTAGTGAATAATTACTAATAATCACTCTATGCAGTTTATGTTCATATACATTTTTTAAATTGTAAAAAGATGGAAAGAAATATGCCAATCACTGGTATGGTGGGATAATATCTTTTCTGATTTAAATAATGCACATCAAACTTACCTAACAACTTAGTTTTAAAACTTTCAGTGCTTCCCATCTTATTTAAAATAAAATTCAAGTGCCTACCATTAACTGCAAGACTTTACGTGAAGCAACTCTTCAGTTTTTCCTACCACTCTCCTCCTCATTGTGTGTGTCATACTGGTCTTATGGTTCTTCCTCAGGTCATGCTCTTTCAGGTCTTTGGACTTTCATTCTTACTGAAACTTTCTTCTCTGACTACTATACTTTAAGTCTGCTCAGAAGTCATCTTGTAGGGTCAGTTTTAGATTATCTACCACTGTGTTACTCTGTTTATTTATAGTACTTAACCATGATGTGAAATTAACTTAATTGTTATTTAATTGATCGCAGCCCTTTTCTTTCCTCTAAAAATCAAAGCTCCATGAAGTCAAGAAACCCTCATTTTCTTAGTAACCTCCATTTCTAGTAGTTAGAACAAGAACAGTAACTGGTACAAGGTGAACAATCTAATAATTTATCAAACAAATGAACTTTTTATTATTTTTAACAAAATGAAGGAATTATTTTAAAAATTCCAAGAAATCAACAAAATAACTTCTAGAAAAGTAAGTGAGTTCAGCAAGGTCTCAGATTACAAGATAATAGACAAAAATCAATTATACCCTTATATACTAGCAGTGAACACATGGAAACCAAAAAAATGTAATACTGTTTACAGTCACAATGAAACAACTTAGGTGTAAGTGTTATAAAACATGGGCAGGATTTATACTGAAATTGACAAAATACTTATGAAAGAAATCAAAGAAAATGTAAATATATGGAGATATATATTGTGTTCATGGATTAGGAAACTCATAGTAAAGCTGTTAATTGTTCCCCAGCTGACATACAGGTTTAACATAATTCCTATTATAATCCCGGCAAGATTTTTTTTTTTTGGAGATACAAGAGTATTCTAAAATTTATATGAAAAGGCAAACTGGAATTGTAACAATAGTTTTGAAAAAGAAGAGTTAAGTGGGAGGAATCCCTCTACCCAAATTTAAGACTTACTGTATATTACAGCAATCAATAAATTTGTGGTACTTGTAGAGGAATAGACACATTGATGAATGAAATAAGTTATACTACCCAGAAATAGATACACACATACTCAACTGAATTTTGGCAAAGATGCAAAAGGCATTCAATGGGGAAAGGAAAGCTTTTCAACAAATGCTACGGGAGCAATTGGATATTTATAGGCAAAGAAAAAACCTTGACTTAAATGTCACACCTTACACAAAAATTAATTCAAAATGGATCATAGATTTAAATGTAAAACAAAATCATAACACTTTCAGAAGACATAGGAAAAAATATTTGGGACCTAGGGCTTGGTAAGAGTACTTTGACATAATACCAAAAGCAAATCAGTAAATTGGACTTCATTAAAATTGAAAACTTTTCCCCAGTGAAAGGACCTGTTAAGAGAATGAACAAACAAGTTATACACTTGGAGAAGGTATTTGTAAACCAGGTATCTGACAAAGGCATATCTAGAATAAAAAACTCTCAGAGTTCAACAATAAAAAGCTTTTGTGTATCCAGTGATACGATCAAGAGAGTGAAAAAACTAAACATGGAATGGGAGAAAATTATTTGCAAAGCTTACATCTGATAAGTGAGTAATATCCAGATTATGTAAAGAACTATTTTTCAACAATAACAAAACAACCCAATTCAAAAATGGGCAAAGGAGGGGCTCTGCATGGCTCATTCAGTTAAGCATCTGCCTTCAGCTCAGGTCATGATCCCAGGATCTTGGGATTCAGCGCTGTGTGTTCTGTGTCAGGGCTCCCTGCTTAGTGGGGGGTCTGCTTCTCCTTCTCTGCCCTTACCCCCCCCCCACATCCCGCTTGTGTTCTCTCTCTCAAACAAAATGGGTAAAGAATGTGAATAGATATGTCTGTAAAGAAGATATTACAGATATACAAATGACCAATAAGCACATGAGAAGATGCTTAACATAACTAGCCAGTAGGGAAATGCAAATCAAAATCACAATGAGATACAACTTTATACCCATTAGGATAGGTATTATTTAAAAGGGGAGAGGGAACCAGAGTCGGTGAGGATGTGTAGAAATTGTGGATTGCTAATGAGAATGTAAAATGGCATAGCTGCTGTGAGAAACATAGAATTACCATGTGATTCAATCCAGCAATTCCACTTTAAGGTTTATGCCGGAGGAACTGAAAGCAAGAACTCAAACAAATACTTGAACACCAGTGTTTATAGCAGCATTATTCACAATATCCAAAAGGTGGAAAGAACCTAAATATTCACTAGTAGATGAGTGGATAAACAAAAGAAGGTATATCTATACAATATTATCCAAGCATAAAAAGGAGTAAAATACTACAACATGGATCAACTTTGAAAACATTAGGGGCGCCTGGGTGGCGCAGTTGGTTAAGCGACTGCCTTTGGCTCAGGTCATGATCCCGGAGATCCGGGATCGAGCCCTGCATCGGGCTCCTTGCTTGGCAGGAAGCCTGCTTCTCCCTCTCTCACTCCCCCTGCTTGTGTTCCCTCTCTGACTGTGTTTCTCTCTGTCAAATAAATAAAATCTTAAAAAAAAAAAAGAAAAAGATAACTTTTGAAAACATTAGCTAAGTGAAATGAGCCAGACATAAAAGAACAAAAACTATGATTCCATTTAGGTGGTGTACCTAGAAAAGTCAAATTAAGAGACAGTTGAATAGAAGTTACCAGAAGTTAGGGGAAAGAGGAACTTGGGGGTTATTGCTTACAGAATTTCTGTTTGGGAGGATTAAATTGGAATAGGACAGTGGTGATGATTTCACAGCCTGTACTTAATATTGAACTGTACACATAAAAATGGTTAAAATGCTAAGTTTTATGTATATTTTACCACAGTAAAAAAGTTTTTAGAAAATGGGCAGTAAGAAAAACAACCCAATTAAAAAGCAAAAAACATGAAGACATTATACTGAAGAGTAGACACAGATGGCAAATAAGCACAGGAAAGGATATTCAACATCAGTAGTCACTAGGGAAATACAAATTAAGACCATGAGGTTGCATTACACACCTCTTTGAATAGCTAAAGAAAAAAATAGTGTCTATACTAATGCTGGCAAGGATGCAGAGAAACTGGATCTCTCATGAGACATGCTGGTAGGAATGCAAAATGATTCAGCTACTCTGGAAAATTATTTGGCAGTTTCTTAGAAATTAAATATGCAACTACCATATGACTGAGTCATCAAACTGGGTTTTTATTTCAGAGAAATGAGAACTATGTTCATATAAAAACATATACAGATATTCACAGCAGCTTTATTTCTAATAGGCAATAACTAGAAACAACCATGTTTTGTCAGTAGGTGGATGACTAATCAAATTGTGCTACATCCATACCATGGAGTGCCAATCAAAATAGGAACAAACTTGATAGACACACCGCTTGGATGGGTCTCAAGGATATTATGTTAAGTGAAAAAAAAGACAATCTCAAAGGTTATATAATGAGATTCCATTTATATAGCATTCTCAAAATGAGAAAAATTAGAGATGAAGAATAGATTAGTGGTTGCCAGAAGTTAGGGATGGTGGGGTTGGGGAAGAGGGAAGGTGGGTATGCCTATAAAGGGATAGCATGAGGGTGATTTTGTGGTGAAGAAATAGTTTTGTAGTGTATTAAGTATGGGCTCTCCAGAGAAACAATGAATAAAAATAGAACTGTGTGAGATTTATTATAAGGAATTAGCTCACACAGTTGGGAAAACAGAAGTATTGGGATCTAAAGTTGGTAAGCTAGAGTTCCAAGAGAGTCAATGCTACAGTTCTAGTCTAAGTTTGAAGGCAGGTGGAGACAATGAGTTTTCTCTTATTCTGCCTTTTTCTTCTTTTCAGGCCTTTATTAGACTGGGTGAAGCTCATCCACATTGGATAGAGCAATTTGCTTTACATAGTCTGGTGAATCATATGTTAATCTTATTCAGAAATGTCTTTACAGACACACTTGAAAATACTATTTGACCAATTATCTGGGCACTTTGTTTCTCTGTCAGAGGCGATACAAAATTAACTACACAGGTCTATCCCTTGTCAATTTGGCGCTCACACACATCTCCTTAAACCATATTTAATTTCTAAATAAAGACAATGACAAGATCATAATTTTACCAATATCCTTAAATACTGTTTTCCTGCTTCCCCAGAAGAGGAGGTAAAGTTTTTGAATGATGCTTTCTCTTCTTTATATCCTGTAATTTAATTACCAAATGATGTAAAATCAATAATACCTGCATACTATATGTTCCATCTTATGTGACATAAGGGAATAAGAGGAAAGAAAAAATATTTGCTGCATATATTAATATATATAATATATATATAAGCAAATACTTTTGTTATACATATCATGCAAGTATATTATATACACAAACCTATAACAAAATCAGGAAAAATACTTATGATAATTCTGCTCCTCATTCCTGTAACTGGTCATGCAGTTACAGCTGGTATTTATAAGAACCTTTTTATCACTATATTTCTTCCTTTTGGCTTCAGCAAGCACTTTAGCTGGTTCTTTGCCTTCAAACTTTTATTCCTGAAGAGTCTGGCCCATTAGTAGTCCTGTTTTGACTGGATTCTTATAGACTGATTTTAATCACTTAGAGCAAATAGTAAGAGATGCCTTACATGCAAGTATATTATATACATAAACATATAACAAAATCAGGAAAAATACTTATGATAATTATGCTTCTCATTCCTGTAACTGGTCATGCAGTTACAGCTGGTATTTATGAGAACCTTTTTATCACTGTATTTCTTCCTTTTGGCTTCAGCAAGCACTTTAGCTGGTTCTTTGCCTTCAAACCTTTATTCCTGAAGAGTCTGGTCCATTAGTAGTCCTGTTTTGACTGGATTCTTATAGACTGATTTTAATCACTTAGGGCAAATAGTAAGAGATGCCTTAAAATATCTCTTAAATTCTGGACAGAGTATATTCCTTAACTCTAGTGTAGACTAGGAGTCTGCTATAGTCAGGACCAATCACTGTAGCCAGCACAGCAACTCTTTTCTTTGCCTATTGATTCATTGGTGTGAGTTGTCCAATGTGACCTAGTGGCATTCTCAACTCATAGTTCATTGGAATTATTGTGTTTCCTGGTAGAAGCATTTCTCCATTTGGATCCAAAACTTCTAAACTAGCAGAGCATAATGTCTCAGTAAGAGGGAACAAAAATTTTGCTAGTAGGCCACCAGGGGTAATAGTGGTGCCACTCCTGCTTCTACCCCTTGATTTCTGGACCTGTGAATCCTGGATATGAGAGAAACAGCATCATGTATCAGATGTTGATTCAGAGAATACACAGCCTTCTGGAGAACTTTGCTTTAGCCCTGCAAGTTGTCGCCTAGTTGGTACCGTAACTGAGTCTTCAAAATCTTCAAAAGGCTGTTCCACTGTTCTGCCAAGCCAGCTGCTTCAGGATGGGGTATGGGGAGAAGAAAAGACCAGTGAATTCTATGAGCATGGGTCCATTGCTACACTTTGCTGTAAAGTGAGTTCTTTGATTAGAAGTAATGCTGTGTAGAATACCATGAATGTGGGTAAGGTATTCTCTAAATTCATGGATTGTAGTTTGGGCAGAAGCACTGTGTGCAGAGAAGGAAAACCCATATCCAAAGAAAATGTTCCAGTAAGAACAAAATACTGCCCCTTCCATGATGAAAGGAGTCCAAAGTAATCAGTCTGCCACCTGGTAGCTGGCTACTACCTTGGGGAATGGTGCCATATCAGGGATTAATGTTGTCTTTTCTATCAACAGATTGGACACTAAGCAGTGGCCATAGCTAGGTCAGTCTTGGTAAGAGAAAATCCATGTTGCTGAACACATGATAACCTCCATCCTTGTCACCATGGTCGTTTTGTTCATGAGCCCATTGGATGATGCCAGGGTGGCTAGGGAGAAAGTGATTGGCCAATATAAATCAGTATGTAATCATATGTCTGGCCATTTCTCCTTCTGAGCAAAGTGAACAATCAGGTGCACTGCTCAAAGTTCCATCTACTGGGAGGGTTTCCCTTCACCACTGTCCTTCAGGAATGTCCCCCCAAAAAGGGAATGTAGTTCTCCAGCTGTCCACTTTTGGGTGGTGCCTGCATATTGTCCAAAACCATCTGTACACCAGGCCAACATCTTCCTCTGTCAACTTATTTTAGGGAACTCCCCATGAGGCCATAGGTGCAGGCTGGGAGAGAGAAGGTAGTGGGGCAGGAGTGAGGACCATGGGCATTTGGAACACTTTTACAGGTAACTTGTGCCTTCAGGTCCTGCTTGAGCCTAATCACATATATGCCATTTTCACTTGATAATGAATACTGTTATGCATGTCACATTTGTGCATTGTGGGTCAGATAACACCCAGTTTATGATGAGAAACTCCAGTCACACGGTATCCTGGTGGCTCAGGGTTGTACATTCAGTTTCTACTAAGGCCCAGTTGCAGGCCAGGAGCTGTTCTTCAGAGTAAATATCTATAGAAGATGGCAGAATTTTGCTTTAAATCCTAGGGGCTCATGTTGTTCACTTCTACCAAAGGCTCCAAATATCATCTCTTTCTGCCACTGACCTTTTCAAGTTCATCAGATATGGTGGATCATATGGCACAAGTAGCAGAGCTGCTTGCACAGCCACCTGGACTTTTTGCAGAGCCGTCTGTTCTAGACCCCAGTCAAAACTAGAAGCTTTTCGGCTCACTCAGTAAAGGGGGTGGATTAAAATGCCCAAATGAAGAATATGTTGCCTCCCAAATCCAAAGAGGCCCACCGAGGGTTCTGCCTCTTTTTTGGTTGCAGTAGGGGCCAGATGCAGCAACTCATCCTTTACATTAGAAGGGATATTTAAACATGCCCCATACCGCTAGATCCCTAGAACTCTGAGGTAGAAGTGCGTATCTGACATATTTATTTCTCACTCTCTGGCATGCGAGTGTCTTACCAATAAGCCAGTTTTGCTCACCAGGCCTAATCTGCATAATGTCATTAGTGTAATAGACCAGTGTGGTATCTTGTGGAAGGGAAAGGTGATCAAGATAACCGGTGAACTACATTATGATCTCTAAGTTAGGATCAGAGAGTTAATAGTCTCCTAAGGTAGGAGAGTGAAGATGTATTACTGGCCTTGCTAGCTGCAAGCAAACTGCTTTTGGTGGTCTTTACTAACAGGTATTGAGAAAAAAAGCATTTGCCTGATCAAAAGCTGTGTACCAGATACTAGGGGTTGAGTTGATTTGCTCAAGCAATGAAACCACATCTAACAGAGCAACAACAATTGGAGTTTCCACCTGGTTAAGCTTATGATAATCTACTGTTGATCATCTGTCTTCTGCATGAGGTAAATAAGTGAGTTGCGTGGGGAGGTGGTGGGAATCACACCTGTAACTTTCAAGTCATTGGTTGTGGCCCTAATCTCTGTAGTCTTTTCAGAAATATGATATTGCTTTTGGTTTACTATTTTCCTAGGTAGAGGCAGTTCTAATGGATTCCACTTGGCCTTTTACACCCTAATAGCCCTCACTTCACAGGTCAGGGAACCAGTGTGGGGATTGTGCTAGTTGCTGAGTCTATTCCAAATATGAATTCTGGAACTGGAGAAATAAGCACAGAATGGGCAACCACTGAGTCCACTGTGAGACAGACTTGAGCTAAGATTCCATTGATCACTTGATCTTCATAAACTCCTACCCTGATTGGTAGATCACAATGATGTTTGGACTCCTAGAATTAGTGTCAGTTCTAAGTCAGTGTCCAGTAGTTTCTGAAAACTGATTTATTTTTCCCACAATGCAGCTAACCATGGCAAAAACCTGTAGGTCACTTTGAGGAAGGCTGGGAGAAAGATTAACAGTATAAATTTTTGCCAGTGCACCGAAGTTCTCCCCAAGGGTACCCAGTCCCCCTTTCATTCAAGGGGTTCTGGATCTGTAAACTGGATCAACTCTCAGAACTAATTGAGGGGCCATGATTGTTTTTTATGACTCAAATCAGACTTTGTTTACCTGACCTAGAACCTTCCTGTTTATAGATCAGTAAGAATTTAGTAGGCTTCCTATCTATTTCTCTATTTCACTTCTAGGAACACCATAATTGACTAGCCAATGCCATATTCTACACAAATCAGACTATTCTGATTGCTGCTTTGACTCTGCTATCTGTTATGATAACCACACCTTGACTTTGGCAGTTAAGAGCTGCCATTTGACTCCTGGTACCTTGGGGTCCAGTTACTCTCAATGCATTTAGGTTTTCTGATTTGGTGACTGCAGTCCACATTGTAAGGGCTGGCCTGTAAAGAAGAAAAATCACCAAGCATTTCACAGATATTGGGGCTCCCCTCTCAAGTTTATTTCTCATAGTAGTAAGAAAATATGTCCTATGGACCCTCCCAGTATGGGTAAGTAGATACTAAGTGACAAGTCCACTTTAACATTCCAATCTCCTTAAGCCTTTGAATTCCTTCTGCATTAAAGCAAGGCAGGTTTAACATTTCTAATTTGCTCACCTTGGGGTATTTGAGATTGCTAAAGGAATTAGTGTGGTTAATAGAAGAGAAATTGCTCTAAGCTAGACACTCCAACATTAAGGTATTTGGAAGACTAGAAGGAAATAACAGAAAGAAACTATGAAGAAGCTATAATGTATAGGAGGAATACCAAGAGAATATAGTATCCTGGAAACCATGTGAAGAAAACAATTAGCTGCAGCACACATTGCTAAATGGTCTAATATGATGAGGATTGAGAACTGACTACTGGATTTAATAACATTAAGATGAATGGTTGGATGGAGTGGTGAGTATTAAAGCTTGGTAGTAGACTCAAGAAAAAATGGAAAAAAGTTACGATAAGCAATTTTAAACAACTCGTTCAAGGAGATTTGCCAAAGAAAAGAGAAAAATGGGGTGGTAGCAGTAAAGTGAAGCAAGATCAAGCAGAAGTTTTATTTTAAGAAAAGGGAAAAAGCATGTGTGTTAGCAAGTGGGAAAAAAAATCTAGGAAAGGGAAAAGTATTGATATTGGGGAGAGAGAAGAATTGCCAAGAAGGAAGAACTGCCTACCCTGGACTAGATAGGAAAAGGCCTAGTATAAAAATGGAGGGGCTTCTTTTTGCTGGGAGCATGAACAAGTTCACTCAATAATAAGACAGGAGTTGCAGGTAGGTGGGTAAATATTGTTGTGGGAGTTTGCAGAAGTTCTTGTCTGAATGCTTCTTTTTTATCAGTAAAATAGAAAGCAAGGTTATCAGTTGAAAGACTGAAAAAAAGAGTTGGAAATTTTAGGAGAGTTGAAGCTATGTAATAGTTGTTTAGGAGAATGGAAATAAAGTATAAGTCCTAGATAGCATTAAGGTCTCATTTGAAATCAGAGATCATGAAGGTAAAGAAGACCAGTCAATTTAATTATTAGTTTCCTCCAGCCTTGTTTACATGCACAAGTGCAAGTATGAAATAGGCAAAGAATTGAACATAAACAGGGTTGTTGTTTAGTCAAATACAAAGAGGTAAAGTAAAGGAAGGAGAGTTAAGTGTATATGCAAGGAAGGGATTATGACTGAGCATGAAGTTTAAGGTGGATAAGGATAGAAGTTCAAGTATGAAGGGGTAAGAAACAAAAGATTTTAGAATCAATGAATTGTAGATTCTTGTAGGGTCAGAGACTTGTTGGAATTCTTCAAATATAGATAGTTAAGCTAGAAAGATAGGAGATGGTGGTCAGAAAGTGGGATGCCTCAAATTGAAATGATTGAGAAGCTGTCGTTATTAGAGATGACAAAGGTGGAGGTATGGTCATATAAGTAAATAACTGGAGTAAGGTGGAAGATAAAATCATTGGAAGAGAGGAAGTCAAGGCACTGAATGACAATGTATTGGGTGGATCATCTATATGGACATTGAAGTCAACTGAAAATTATGACAGGAATAGGGTCTGAGTGTTGGAGAGTTAGGATCTAAATCTTCAAGGAATAGGATGGAGGAAGACAAGATTGTCTGAACACTGTAGCAAGGAGAATGAGAATTAATGAGATAGTTTATGTCATGAAATTTAAATGGAATGTGTTTATGGACAAGGGAGGAAGAATGGTATGGAAGGAGCAACAAAAACCGAGAATGTCATCTTTATCTCTAGGCCTCCTAGTAGTGGACTTAGGACTTTGAGCTTCAGAGAAAAGGGCTGGAGGCTTGATGAGTTTTTAAAGTAAAAAGTGAAAAGAATGTTTAGAGAAGGCCATTCTGTTGATGACTGATTCTTAAAAGGCCAGGTGGAAAGGTTTCAGGTGTTGGACAGGGATAAGAAATGGGGTAAAAGCCAATGTTCATAGCAGCAGTGGCCACAATCGTGAAACTGGAAAGAGCCAAGATGCCCTTCAGCAGACAAATGGATAAAGAAGATGTGGTCCATATATACAATGGAATATTATACCTCCATCAGGAAGGATAAATACCCAACTTTTGTAGCAACATGGACCAGATTGGAGGAGATTATGCTGAGTGAAATAAGCCAAGCAGAAAAAGTCAAATATCATATGGTTTCAGTTACTTTTGGAGCATAAGGAGTAATATGGAGGACAATAGGAGAAGGAAAGGAAACGTGAACTGGGGTAAATCAGGGAGGAGGATGAAACATGAGAGACTTTGGACTCAGAAACAAACAGGGTCTTGGAAGAGCCTGGTGGTGGGTATTGAGGGCACAAATTGCATGGAACACTGGGTGTGGGGCATAAACAATGAATCTTGGAACACTAAAAAAAATAAAATAATGTAATAAAAAATGTGCAACCATTCACTTAAAACAAAAAAGAAATGGGGTTAAAAAAAAAAGGGATATTCAGAACCTTATGGGAATTAGAGACTTGAAGATGAGAGTTTACTCTTTTTTTGTGACAAGTGTAATCAATAGGCATAAAGGACATTTTGAAATTAATCTTGATGAAAGTGTTTGATAAAAGGTTTAAGTTCAGAATTGAAGCTGTAATAAAGCAAATGTGCAATCTTAGTGCCTATTCAACGACAAACTCAGGTTCAGATTACTCATGAGTGAGATACCTGTTGGCAGAATGTCTGCCTCTGAAGGGTACAGGATGATATATGAGGTTATGAAGGAATCTTAAGACCTTGAAGGTAATCAAGGCTTATTATTCATTGCCTTCAATTTATATCATATGGCAATTATTGATGCTATATCAAAGACTTTCATTATCATAAGGGGATATTTCTTAAAGCTAAGCAATAATTTTTTCCCTTTTACCTGAGAAGTTTCTATAACAGTAGCATCTTGTTGATGTATAGACATTTTACCTGTTGTTACAATTCAAAACAAAATTTTAAACTTGAAATTTAATTTTTAAAAGTCCCCAAAGATTAAAGCAGTCACAACTGGCTGAATATGAATACAAAATAAAGAAACAGTAGGGGGACTCCAAAAATGGCCCTAAAAATTGGACAGAAATGTTTATAGGTACATAAAAAACTATTATGGTTTTCTCTCTGTGGCCTAGAATCATCCACAAATAATACAAGAAAAACAGTGGGTGGGAATATTCTTGTTTTGGTCAACCCAGTTACTTTCCCTAAAACTAGACCTGTGTGTCTCCTCTTCACTTACTTATATCAGGAACTCAGAACTACCACTGCTACTGTTGAATGTTGAGAGAGGAGCAATTTGCTGGTTGGGGACAACTAAGGTATTGCCTTGCTCAGACAGGAGCTGTAACCATGGGATGGTATAAATAGAAATGAAGTGGAGAGCAAGAAAGCAGGGAACTGTGCAATAGTAGAAGTTTTATTTATTTTGTGATTGGGGTCTTTGCACTATCTGAAAACTCATGTTTGCTAACGGAAGGAGAGGCCTGGAATAGATAATTATGCAATGTTTATGTACAGGTTTTGAAGATTTAGATGGAAAAGAGTACTGAGAAATTTCTTTTGTACTGTTCAGATAATTTTTTAAGTTTCTGTCATGATAGTGTGTAAGACACACTCTGGCATGGCAAATTAGAGAACAAAACCAGGGTCTGTCAATAGGTACCTTGTGGTTTTGTTATAAAAGTAAATTAAATAAACTATGCAAGGTACATATCCAGGTGCTTGCCTTAGGTAGAATTCTTCCTTAAGAATTTTCTGAGAAAGTATCCTATTCATTTTTTTCAATGTGTTACAGAAATAATGACTTCTGGTTGAAACAAACTTCTCTATTATTTAGATAAGATCTTTAATGTTGTACTATAAAATATTCTCAGAGCATCCTGTATCTCTCTCTACCAATCATCATGATTATAATTATTTTTTCTGTAATTCTTGAATGTCTTTGTTCTACACTGGGAGCTAAATTCCATAAGGAGAGGGATCTATTCTTTTTTTTTTTTTTTTAAGATTTTTATTTATTTGACAGAGAGAAACATAGCCAGAGAGGGAACACAAGCAGGGGGAGTGAGAGAGGGAGAAGCAGGCTTCCCACTGAGCAGGGAGCCCGATGTGGGACTCGATCCTGGGTCTCCAGGATCATGACCTGAGCCGAAGGCAGTTGTTTAACCAACTGAGCCACCCAGGCGCCCCAGGATCATATTATTCTTGATTCCTGTTCCTAAGCCAGCACCCAGCAGAGTATCTCCCAGGACTCAGCATTCAATAATTATTAAATAATTGATCTTGGTTTTAGTGACAATCCTTTTAGGGATATGCTCATTTGGCAAAAATAAATATTTCTGTATCTTAACTTCCTTTGCTGTAACTGCTGTAACACACACACGTGCGCATGTGCGTGCGTGCGTGCGTGTGTGTGTGTGTATGTATATATATGAGTTTTCTTAAGATGATATGGACATTGCCAATCTGTCGGTTATTAAATATTTTAAATAATGTTTTATTGCCTTATTTCTGAGGCCTTATACATACTTTTTCTCAAAGATGTATCACCAGCTAGCTTTATTTCTTAAATAAAACAAGGTGTAGTAGTCTGTTGCAGTTTCCAATGTAGAAAAAGTATTTGCATTTTAGGAAGATGGTACTTGAGGCAGAATTAGCTATAAAGCTCTTCACTCATGTGAAGAGCGATCTAGAGTGTTTATTTGAAGTATCCCTTCTAACTCTAAGTGGTGGCAAACAAAGAACCAGAGAATTGGAACAGAGCAGGGCAAATTATCTTTCTGTTTTTTAATGTTACATTTTTTTCACTTTCAATTATAGATTAGTGAAAAAAAGGTGGTATCTTAGAGTGGTTTTGATTTGAATTTCCCTGATAGCTAGTGGTGCTGAACATTTTTTCATGTGTCTGTTGGCCGTTTGTATATCTTCTACGGAGAAGTGTCTCTTCATGTCTCTTGCCCATTTTTCGATGTGTTCATCTTCTTTTTGGGTGTTGAGTTTGAGTAGTTCTTTATAGATCTTGGATACCAGCCCTTTGTCTGTAGTGTCATTTGCAAATATCTTCTCCCATTCTGTGGGTTGCCTCTTTGTTTTGTTCATTCTTTCCTTTGCTGTACAGAATCTTTTTATTTTGATGTAGTCCCAGAAGTTCATTTTCGCTTTTGTCTCCTTTGCCTTTGGAGACGTGTCTTGGAAGAAGTTGCTGTGGCCGATGTCAAAGAGGTTACTGCCTATGTACTCTTCCAGGATTTTGATGGATTCCTGCCTCACATTGAGGTCTTTCATCCATTTCGAGTTTGCCTTTGCGTGTGGTGTAAGAGAATGGTCTAGTTTCATTCTTCTATATGTAGCTGTCCAATTTTCCCAGCACCATTTATTGAAGAGACTGTCCTTTTCCCACTGGATATTTTTTCCTGCTTTGTCAAAGATGATTTGACCATAGATTTGTGGGTCCATATTGGGCTCTCCACTCTGTTCCATTGGTCTATTTCTCTGTTTTTATGCCAGTACCACGCTGTCTTGGTAATCACAGCTTTGTAATAAAGCCTGAAGTCAGGTAATGAGATGCCCCCAGCTTTGCTTTTCTTCTTCAGCAATTCCTTAGCGATTCAGGGTCTTTTTTGGTTCCATATAAATTTTAGGATTGTTTGTCTAATGTTTTGAAGAATGTTGCTGGAATTTTGATCAGAATGGCATTGAAAGTGTAGATTGCTCTGGGCAGTATAGACATTTTGACAATGTTTATTCTTCCGATCCATGAGCATGGAATGGTCTTCCATCTTTTTGTGTCTTCTTCAATTTCTTTCATGAGTGTTCTGTAGTTCCTCGAGTGCAGATCCTTGACTTCTTTGGTTAGGTTTATTCCTAAGTATCTTATAGTTTTTGGTGCTATAGTAAACGGAATCGATTCTCTGATTTCCCTTTCTACATTTTCGTTGTTAGTATATAAAAATAAACTGATTTCTGCGCATTGATTTTGTATCCTGCCACATTACCAAATTGTTGTATGAGATCTAGTAGTTTGGGGGTAGAGTCTTTTGGGTTTTCCACATAGAGTATCATGGCATCTGCAAAGAGAGAGAGTTTAACTTCCTCTTTACCAATTCGAATACCTTTTATTTCTTTCTGTTGTCTGATTGCTGTTGCTAGGACTTCTAACACTATGTTGAACAGTAGTGGTGAGAGTGGGCATCCCTGCCTTGTTCCTGATCTCGGGAGGAAAGGCTGTCAGTTTTTCCCCATTGAGGATGATATTCGCTGTGGGTTTTTCATAGATAGATTTTATGAGGTTGAGAAATGTTCCCTCTATCCCTATACTTTGAAGAGTTTTGATCAGAAACGGATTTTGTATTTTGTCAAATGCCTTTTCTGCATCGGTTAAGAGTACCATGTGGTTTTTCTCTCTTCTCTTATTGATTTGTCCTTTCACGTTGATTGTTTTGCGAGTGTTGAACCACCCCTGCATCCCTGGGATAAAACCCACCTGGTCATGGTGGATAATCTTTTTAATGTATTGTTGGATCCTGTTAGCAAGGATCTTGTTGAGAATCTTGGCATCCGTATTCATCAGCAATATTGGTCTGAAGTTCTCCTTTTGGATGTGGTCTTTGTCTGGTTTGAGGATTAGAGTGATGCTGGCTTCATAAAAAGGGTCTGGAAGTTTTCCTTCCGTTTCTATTTCTTGAAAGAGCTTCAGGAGAATAGGTGTTATTTCTTCTTTGAATGCTTGGTAGAATTCCCCAGGGAATCCGTCTGGGCCTGGACTCTTGTTTTTGGGGAGGCTTTTGATTACTACTTCGATCTCGTTATAGATATAGGTCTATTCAGATCATCAATATCTTCCTGTTTCGGTCTTCGGAGCTTATAGGTTTCTAGGAGTGTATCCATCTCTTCTAGGTTGTTAAACATATTGGCATATAATTGTTGATAGTAATTTTTGATGATTGTGTCTATTTCCTTGGTGTTAGTCATGATCTCTCCCCTTTCATTCATGATTTTGTTAATTTGGGTCTTCTCCCTTTTCTTTTGGGTTAGTTTGGCCAGTGGTTTATCGATCTTATTGATTCTTTCAAAGAACCAGCTTCTAGTTTCGTTGATGCGTTCTACTGTATCTCTAGTTTCTGATTCATTCATCTCTGCTCTAATCCTTATTATTTCCCGCCTTGTGTGGGGGGTTGGTTTAATTTTTTGTTGATTTTCCAGTTCTTTAAGGTGTAATGAGAGTTGGTG
>PITA01019626.1:0-37004 GCA_004023965.1 Spilogale gracilis
GCAGGCTTCCCGCCGAGCAGGGAGCCCGATGTGGGACTCGATCCTGGGTCTCCAGGATCATGACCTGAGCCGAAGGCAGTCGCTTAACCAACTGAGCCACCCAGGCGCCCCCCAAATAAAATCTTAAAAACAAAACAAAACAAAACAAAAACCCAGTGACTGGTGGGGGAAAAAAAACCACAAGGTTTAAAAAAAAAAAAAAAGAGTTGTAGATACTTGCAAATTTTGTTCTATGTCCAATTATCCCATCATTAATTATTCACAAAGAAGAAATTCTCAAATGGCAGCTTTTGTTCCCTCTCTGCACCTTTTAAGCATATAGGTTTTACACAAATGTATAGATTATGACAGGTTTCCTCTTTATCAGTCTTTCTGTAATAAAATTTAGCAAATACTAACATTAATTAGGAAGAACACCAAAAGGGAATAAAAAAACCCCATAGGGAAACTGTTCTGAAAAATAACTCATGCAGTCACTACTCATTCTCTTCAGTGAAAATATTTTTTTCAGGATAACAAACGAATATCGAGTGAAAACATCAATTCTACTAAATCGTATGGGAAAATGTGCTATGAAAAATCTCATTTATGTACCTTGTTTCTTAGTTGAATCACACACATTTCAGGTGGCCCAAAATTTAAAATAAATTCCAAGTTTCAAAAATTAGGTCTACCAATATGGCATTTTATAAGCTGAAAAATGTTTTTATTTTTTTAACAGTGATGAATTAGAACTCTTACCTTAATGAATAATGGTGCTATGATGTTTCATCTTCCAAATTCTAGCAGTAGAAAGATGGCCATTTTTGCTTCAGCCAGTCTTAAGATTAAGAAAACAACCAAACAGGGACACCTGGGTGGCTCAGTCAGTTAAGCCTGGGATGGAACCCCTCATGTAGCTCTTGCTCAGCAGGGAGTCTGCTTCTCCCTCTCCCTCTGCCTGCCGCTCCTCCTGCTTGTGCTCTGTCTCTTGCTATCTCTCTCTGTCAAATAAATAAATAAATTCTGTAAAAAAGCCAAATAGTTCAAGTATTGGAGTAGGTTCCTTGGTGCTGTATCGCTGAGCAATTGCATATGAATGCTTATAAATGTAGTCGCCTATACAGGCTGATCATACATGATCATACAGCAGTAAACCCTAAACACATCACACTGAAGAGGATTTCTGGATTTTTTAAAAATGTTTTTTGTTTTGGTTTTGATTGAGTCAGAAAGTCTACACCCTATGGTGGAGGTTTCAGAATTATCTTATGTATGTACACTTTTCCGAGAGAAGGTTTCTATGGCTTTTATTAGACTCTCAAAGGTGTTCGTGACCCAAATAAGACTATGAACCATGACCCCAGAAGAGAGTAGTCAGCACTCACATTCAAACACACCTGACATATAGAATGAAATCAATAAACATGGTTGAATGAATCTTAAATGAATACCTTTTTCCCAGAGTATCCTTGAACTTTTTAATGTGATCGTCAAGTGTTGAGTAGAAAATATAAGGAAAAAAAAGAGAAAAATGACAAATCAAGACTGAGTGACTACTAAATTCAGGACAATGGTACAGGTGGTGGGGGTCTTTTTTTAAAAAAAAAAAAGGTAATTTGTTTTTAAGGAACTTATGATCTAATCAGAACAATAAAACAGACAAAATGCTGTGAGACTACTGGCAAGGGGGAAAAGGTAGTCAAGGTATTATAAAACGTATACTAGAACTTCTGAAGGTGAGCCTTTCCTAGGTTTCAAGCTTTTTGACACATACAGGGTTTAATTTCTCCATCTACAATCAGAAAGAGATGGGAAGTATAAAAGGTAGGGAAAGGGGGAATAAAGGCATCAGAACAAATGAAACTTCCCCCTCCCTGCTCCTCTTTATATAATCTTCAGTGATTGGGAAGATAGTACCAAGGGGAATCAAGCAATTCAGTGGTTCCTCAAGGGCACATCGCTAGCTTCCTCCTTACCACTTTTTTTTCCTTAGGAAGGCAAAGTGGGTGGGGGTCGCAGACTTGACCAAGAACACAGGAAAACTATTCCTCCTGCACCCTGAACCCATTAAACATCTTTAAACAGATGCTAGCCCAAGAAATTTTTCACCCAAGGCAAATACTTTTAAAAGTTCTAGTTCACATTCAGGAGACATCCCCAATAGGTCTATTTGGGATCATAACTTGGCATACCTCCAAGGCGGCGCTGTTGCTCCTTTCTTATGTGCGGTTTCTGAGGAGTCCAAGTAGAAGGCCAAGGCCAACTAGCATCTAAACCCTTTTCCCCCCGGGGTGCCTGGGTGGCTCAGTTGGTTGGGTGACTGCCTTCGGTTCAGGTCATGATCTTGGAGACCTGGGATCGAGTCCCACATCGGGCTCCCCGCTCAGCAGGAAGCCTGCTTCTCCCTCTCTCGCTCCCCCTGCTTGTGTGCCCTCTCTGGCTGTGTTTCTCTCTGTCAGATAAATAAATAAAATCTTTAAAAAAATAAATAATAAAAAAAATAAACCCTTTCCCCATTTTGGTATCATGAGTTTTTATAAACTGAGGCAAAACTATAGCAACTGAATTTTGCTTACTGGCATCTTATTTCTTCGCTATAGGAAAATATGTAGGAGATACACAGTGAGATCAATATTTAAGAAGAAAATCCAGGAATTTAGCCCAACCATGATGATATTTGTTGCTTTTTCATTCTGCATCTCAAACATGAAGTATAAAAATACTACTACTTAAAAAGAGCATCATTTCTTGAAGCTTCTCTAATTCCACTGCTAACATTTTCAGAATATAGCTAACTGGTGAACCAACTACTACAGTAGTTGGTTCAACTCTCAGTTGAATATATTTATTATTAAGTTATTTATTCTAAGCTTAGATTTCCCTATTTATGAAAAGGAGTGAATAATGGGGTTTTTGTAAGCAATAAACAAAATACTGCAAATAAAGACACTGCACAGCATTTTTGCAAGTGCTCAATAAATATCTGCCATTATTATCATTGTTATTGCCTTTCTCTGTCTCACTTCTACAGTCTCTCTCTGTAAAATTCACCTCCCGCTATGGTGCCACATAATTATTCTTGAATCACCTTTGATTTTGTCAGTCTCTTGTCAAAACTCTTCAATGGATTCCATGCACACAAGATAGTCTTATCTTCCTGCCGGGGGCGTGTTGCTATTCTCTGTGTACCCTTAACGAACCTGACACCAGCCTGATCCCTCAGGGGGCCCCTTAATAACAGATTAAACTTCCCCTTCCCCAACACATGCTGCTCTTTTCAGTCTCCTTGCTTTGTTCCTGGTATTCCCTCTGCATGAAATGCCTTCCCTAGGTACATCTATATAGGTTATGAGCCTCCAAGCTAGCTTGGAGGCCACTTCCTCCACAAACTTTTTTTTTGGATCTGCCTAGTAAAATGAATTTTGCCTTTGCACTTCTGAAATACTTGGTTTTCTTCTACCTTGAAAACACATTTCTTAGATTTACATTATCTCCCAACCTGAAATGTAAATTCTTTAAAAAACAATGGACAGGGGCGCCTGGGTGGCTCAGTTGGTTGGGCGACTGCCTTTGGCTCAGGTCATGATCCCGGAGACCCGGGATCGAGTCCCACATCGGGCTCCCTGCTCAGCGGGAAGCCTGCTTCTCCTTCTCTCACTCCCTCTGCTTGTGTTCCCTCTCTGGCTGTGTTTCTCTCTGTCAAAAAATAAAAAATAAAAAGTAAAAAACAAAAAATTTAAAAAAAAACCAATGGACAAATAAACTGTTGGGACTACATCAAAATAAAAAGTTTCTGCACAGCAAATGAAACAACCAACACAATTAAATGACAGCCTACTGAATGGGAGAAGATGCATGCATGACATATCTGATAAAGAGTTAATATACAAAATATATAAAGAACTTATATAACTCAACACCAAAATAATAATAATAATAATCAAATTTTTAAAATGCACAGGAGACATGAATATACATTTCTTCAAAAAAGACATATGGATGGCCAACAGACACAGAACATCACTCATCATCACACAAATGCAAATCAAAATCACAATGACATATCACGTCACATCTGTCAGAATGGCTAAAATCTAAAACACAAGTGTTGCCAACAAGTGTTGACATGGATGTGGAGAAAAAGGAACACTGGTGCACTGTTGATGAGAATGCAAACTGGTGTGGCCACTGCAGAAGACAGTATGGAGGCTCCTCAAAGAATTTAAAATAGAACTACCCTATGATCCAGTAATCACACTACTGGATATTTACCCAAAGAATATGAAAACACTAATTCAAAAGGATATATGCACCCCTATATTTATTGCAGCATTGTTTACAGTAACCAAACTATTTAAGCTGCCTGAGTGGCCAATGACTGATGAATGAATGAAGAAGATGTGGCGCATATATATATATATATACACACAACAGAATATTACCCGGTCATTAAAAAAAAAAAAGAGTAAAATGTTGTCTTTTGCAATGACATGGATGGATCTAGAGAGTATAATGCTATGTGAAATAAGCCAGTCAGAAAAAGACAAACACCATATGAGCTCACTCACATGTGGAATTTAAGAAATAGAACAAATGAACAAAGGGAAAAGAAAAAGAGACAAACCAAAAAACTGACTCTCAACTATGGAGAACAAACAGAGAGTTACCAAAGTGGAGATGGGCAGGGGGTATGGTGAAATAGATGAAGGGGATTAAGAGTACACTTATCTTGGGGCGCCTGGGTGGCTCAGTTGGTTGGGCGACTGCCTTTGGCCCGGGTCATGATCCCGAAGACCTGGGATCGAGTCCCACATTGGGCTCCCTGCTCAGCGGGAAGCCTGCTTCTCCCTCTCTCACTCCCCCTGCTTGTGTTCCCTCTCTGGCTGTATTTCTCTCTGTCAAATAAATAATATCTTAAAAAAAAAAAAGAGTACACTTATCTTGAGGAGCACTGAGTAATATATGGAATTGCTGAATCACTATACTGTACACCTGAAGCTAATATAACACTGTACGTTGACTACATTGGAATTTTGAAAAGAAGAAATACAATTGTCTAAGGAAGACCAGCTTACAGAGTCAAGCTTCAGAAAGAAATATTTAATGCCACACAGAGTAGACTACTGGAGGACAGTCTAGGAGAATGCTAAAGTAGTCCATGGAGATCTGTTTTAGAAGGTAGAAGGGAGAAATAAAAGGAAAAAGCAGCAGTGAAATTGGTGACTTGGGGTGGTTTTAGGAAGCCCCCCATAATCTCCACCAGGTTCCCTAAATCCAACCAAAATTAACATCTAATAACACATTTAATAACATTTAAGAACAATAAATCTGTTTTGCAAATGAAAAACAAACAAAAACAACAGAAAGTACAAATCAGTTTCACTTCATATCCCCATTGCCTCTGGTACAGGGCCACATTTGGAACAGGTACTTGATAAATATTTATGGAATAAATAATGAAATAATAAAAGTAGAATGTAGTAACAGAAGAGGATGAAATAAAGTGCTAAGGGAGCTCAGGGGAGGAAGAGGTTATTTTCACTGACTCTGAATTTGAAGTAAGCCTTCTTTGTTCTGTTTTTGTTTTTTAAAGATTTTTTTAAAATTTATTTGACAGAGAGAAACACAGCTAGAGAGGGAACACAAGCAGGGGGAGTAAGAGAGGGAAAAGCAGGCTTCCTGGCAGCAAGTGGGGAGCCCTATGTGGGGCTGGATCCTAGGACTCCGGGATCATAACCTGAGCCAAAGGCAGCCGCTTAATGACTGAGCCACCCAGGTGCCCCAAAACCTTCTTTGTGAGGTAGAGATGATGGAAATCAGAATTCTAGGCCAAGAGAAACATGTGAATAAAAGATAGAGAGGGAAAGCACAAATACTGAATAACAACTCACATGGCTCAAATCTAGGAGATGCAAAGGGTAGCACGTTATTGGGACTAAAAAGTTCCTTTAGGGACTGAATGGCCCTAAAAGGAACTCCTAAGGAATCTGGACTTCATCCTCAAGGCCGCAGGAAGCCAAAGCAAGTTTGAGGAGAAAATTATATAATCAGATGTATGCTTTAGGAAAACCACTCCATTGGCTGGGCAGAAGATCGAACTAAGCCTAGGAGACCAATGAAGACATTTGTGAGAGTTACGGAAACAACAGCAGTGCCTTGAACTGTGGTGGTGGCAGTGGGAATATCAAGGTGAAAGAATATAAAAGGGTAAGAGTAGAGAGAAAACTGCAATGGGGCAATGCAGGAGCAGGGTCCCCCCACGGATGCAATTCACAGCATACATGAACTTGGATGGAAAAGTAGAACATCTTTATTTTCACCTACCTCAAAGTGAAATGTAGCATGTCTTTAATTATGCATATGGGCAACAAACCACTGCAGCCAGTAGGCTTCACTGGGCTGGCAAAGGGCTCCATGGCATAAAAAAGAACTTAATCATTCTGAAGTGACTAAAAGCTCAATAAAGACTTTCCCATAGAAGTAAAGAATTGCATTAATAAAACAATAAAGAATTGAATTAAATAAAATAACAAAAACTTGTGTGGGGACTGAGAAAAGGAAGAATAAAGAGGGATAAAAGTATCAATTTGACTTTGGATGAGTTTCAGGTGTCAGCATATACTTATCTCATTACTTGTGACCAGTGGCCTTCAGCTGCATGGAAACCTAATCGCCTCTATACGGTAGGAATCTTCATTTCCCATTCTGTTCATCCTCCCATCTTGCAGCACTGAAAACAGTCCAGCGGTGACCAAATGTCCTGGTTTGCCTGGGACAAGAAGGGCTCCCTAGGACATGGGACTTTGGTGCTAAAGCCAAGAAAGTCCTAGGCAAACTGATGAGCCAGTCACCCCAAGAGTCTTCAAATCTGGCACTTTATGCTATATTAATACTATGCCTTCAATTAAGGAAAAAAAATTATGCCATTTAAGATTTTGGATCTGAGTTTCTCCATCTGTTCTTCCCACAAACTAGAAAATCTTGAAGGAAAATCTTTCTCTCATAAGGTCAGTTATGGTATTAGATAAATGCTTTGGTAATTGAGTATCATTATCAGTAGTCCTATAATTTACACAGTACTGGCACGTTCATATCTCATGCAAAACTTACAAGGACTCTGTGAGATAGACTTCATTCTCTTCACACTACAGAAGAAAGCACGGTTCGGGAAGATTTAGTCCTTTGCTATACTTCACACAGCAAGCAAAGTGGCTGCTCCTAGTGCTGCAGCTGCCAAAGAACACTGAATTACTGAGTGTTCCACAGAGGCACAAGTGGTTGTTGCTATATGGAGATTATGCAAAGCTGCAATTTTCTTTCTTTTGCAATGTCCATGAACTCAGTGCTATGGTATTATACTGATACACAGTAAAGGGGTGTGTTAGTTTTAGGGAGAATGCACCCTAAGGTAAAGTGATGGTTATCCTATGGAAAAAAGGCATAAAAGCCAATCATTAAGTGTTCCAAATTGGTTAAGATTAGGTAGGAGTGGCAACAGCCTGCAAATCAAAATTTGTGGCAAATGGTACCAAAACCACTCTACTTACTACATGCATCTAATCAGAAAACCCACACGATGCAGTGAACGCACCTGTATTAGCCGATACAAAAACTGACACGCCCATGTGTGCCTGTATAGATCAATCTAGGAATCTTGGACAGAAATGGGAATGGAAGATTTCATACATGGGAGAGGCCTGGCCTTGCCGGGTTTATTGGCCCAGCAATTCACCAGCCACCTCTCCCTGTAGCCATGGCAACATCCACACCAAGGCAGCTCCAGGGTTCACCTTTGGATAGCCACACTCCACCGACTTTGCACCTGCGCAGCTCGAATAAAACCAACAAAGACATCACCTCCCGCTAAACACGACAACCGTGGCTTTTTCCGTTTCCCCATCTCTAACTCATCCAGACAACATATTCCTTCTTTTCACCCACATCCACGGAACAGGGGATGAGTCCTGAACAACGACCACTTTTGACGCAAAGAGGGCTTTTTTTCTTTTGCTTTTTTTGCGGGGGTGGACATCAGAGACAGATGAAACCGGAGGCACACACAAACACAGCAGTTGCCTAAAAAGGCAAATCAAGTGATATGATCAAAATTTTCTGCCAACGTCTCGTGGCATGTCTGTCAGGCAAGCTCCGTTTTGCCCCTGCAGGGCACTATCTCTGGAGCCAAGACACTGTTTCCAAGACGGCTGTTTGATTAACAGCTCTAAAAAACAAAAACGCAGCCCGTGCGGGCGGGACCGCGGCACAGCATGATCAAGAACCATGACGTAGTCGGGAGAGCTTTCCAGAAGGGCTTTATAGCTTGAGCAAGATGCTCAGAAAGCAAATCTCATTTTTGCTTCTAGGAAAATGAGAGGAACCGCGCACGCCGAGAGAACGCAAAGCAAGCGGTTTTCCTGAGGCGGCGGCTAAAACTCTCGCCAGAGCACCCTCCTTCCTGGGTGGCCACTGCGTGCTCCGAGCTGGGAGCCCTCGAACTCTACCCCCACCACATCCCCGGGACCCGAACCAACACAAAACCACCCTCCGCAAAGTACAAAAGGAAAAAGAAACCCTAAAGGACGTTTCTGTCACACAGTCTTTCTCTACCGGCCAAAGAGCGCCGTAAAAGGCCCCCTGCCTCCGGGGCCGTCCGCGGTGCCACTAGTAAAGATGGCGGCCATAGGCGGAGCCGCTCCCTTCCGAAGGCCACCGGCTGCCCCGCCAGCCACGACCATTCACGCGGAGCCCTCCACGCCCGCCGCGGCTTGACGCATTGCAGGTGTGGAGTGGCCAATCAGGCGGCTCGACTCTTTCCGGCCAACCACTGCAGGGTCGCGCTGGCCTATCAGAGCGTCCTTGTCAAACTGAACGAGGAAAGAAGGCTCAGCAGCGCCAACTAAGCAACCGGCAACTGAGCGCATTTGGGGGCGTGTGTTGCCTGCCTGTCGTGTGCTCCTCCGCCGGGAGATATAGTGCCCTCGCCCTCGCCCCGCCCCGCCCGCCCGCGCGCTCTTGAAAGTCTTAGGCGCGAGGCTCCCTCCTTCGATCCCGCTCGGAGAGGCTCGAGATAAATTGTTGCCTGAAAAACAATGCTAAATGCGGTGGCCGTGGCCGGTGGCCCTGCAAGGGGCGATCTCCAGCCACTGCCGCCCTGCCCCCTTGCTCAGTGAGGCCGCGCGCGTTGCCGTTTATCCGGCACGCTTTGTGAAAGACGAAAAGCTCCCCTTATCTCGAAACCCCGACTCAAACTGCCACGGAGCCGACCCTTCCTGTTTACAGCGGAGGCCCGGGCGCCGCAGAAGCACCCTCGTGGGCACTTTTGTTTCAGAAGGGCCGGTTTCCATTTCCCCCCTGTGGTTTCCTTATCTCCTCCCGCGGGCCGAGCTTTGGGCCCGGTCTGAGCTGAAGCGGGCGGCCGGGAGCCGGCTGGGGGCCGCGGGCCGACGACCCGAGCAGAGGATCGGGCGGTGGCTGCGGAGCCGCGGGCTAGCCGCCGCTGAGTTCTTCGGGAGACCGAGGGGAAGCTTCTAGCGGCCTCCCCCACGGAAAGTCCCTCGTGACTTCTTGGTGGAAAGGCCCTCCTAGACAGAGGACGGGGTTCAGTGGAACAACTGGGCCAGATCTGGTAGCACAGTCTGTCTAGTGCCGCCTGGTACCCAGGAAGGTCAATTGACACGCCTACAGTCATATCGCCACTGCGTAGCGGAGCCCAGAACACCCCTTAGGTTGTCTATCTCCCAAACCTGCGGTTTTTCACTCCAGTAAATACTCCACTTTATAGAGCTGACGCTGTAGGTGTGATGGTTCAAGCATTTGGGGAACTTGACTGCAACGGGAAGAAGGTGTGGGAACTAAGGGAAAGCATTTCCCTGAACATAATTTTCAGTGTCCTACAGAGAAAGTAGCAGAGAACTGTCATTTGGTTATTTTCAGGACTCTTAAGAATCTAGCTGGCAAGAGTCTTGAAATAAAGATTTCTTAGAACTTAATATCCTCTATCTGTGATTTTGATGCAATATGGCTTTGATGATTTAATGATTTTTGTGATTGAACTCTTCTCTACATCCTGTTAATGGTCTTTCCTGAGGTTTTACAGCCAATAGTGGTGTACCTGCATAAAGGTTGTTCTTTGAACTAAGGCTGTAGTCGCCAGTAGCTGTTTATTGCTGCTTCTCAGATCTTTATTCCAGCCTTGTTCAAAAAGGAGAAAAGCTGTGGTTTTCTTCCTGTAGGCGGCTAGTAGTCATCCCTAAAGCTGCTTGCCAAGTGAGCAAATCTCTGAACTTCCAAGTGAGCAACTCATCGTAAAGATACATGCCCAAAGAAACAATACATCCTATTTCTTCTATATATATGTTATAGGAAATATATATCATGACTTCTTTGTGTTAAGTCAGATCATGATGCCAGAAAAGAGATTTGATTGTGCCACTCACAGATTGGGAATTCCTGCATAAATCCCTTTGTTCTTGGGACCTCAATTTTCTATTCTTTAGAATGAGAGGATTGGATTAGATGATTTCCAGGTTTCCTTACTGCTCTATTTTTTTATTAGACCACGATTTATTATGTCATGTTTAGGCTTATCTGCTTCTATGTACAGTGCTCTAGGCTTTTAAAGTTACTTTTACATTTATTTTCACATTTCATCTTGGCTATACTTCTGGAGGGAGAGTCCTCAATGCATAAGAAGTTGGGTTTACCATAAAGTTTGTCCCAAGATTATATGAATGTGAATAAGTGTGCTATAAAATTTTCCTCTGGGCCTATTACTTCAATCCTAGTGCATACCAAACCTGCTGCTTCTTGGTGGTCAGCAATTAGCTCCCTAAATTATGAGCTCCCTAAGGATAGGACCTATCCAATTCATCCTTATATTCTCTATGCTTAGTGAATTTCATTTTACTCTACAAGAGCTCAGTAAAGATTCACTAAAAGAATAAATAAATAATTGGGACATAGGTAAAAGAATCCAGATGTTAAAGTATATTTTGAGTTCCAAAAAAATCAACCAACCAATATTTACTTATAGTCTACGATGTAGGCGGTAGGTCTTTTCTTTTTTTTTTTTTCCCAACACCGCAGCGTTTTTTTCTTCGTTTGTCTCCACTTATTTTTAAATTAAGGAAATATTGGGGCGCCTGGGTGGCTCAGAGGGTTTAGCCTCTGCCTTCAGCTCAGGTCATGATCTCAGGGTCGTGGGATCGAGTCCCACATCGAGCTCTCTGCTCACTGGGGAGCCTGCATCCCCTTCTTTCTCTGCCTGCCTCTGCCTATTTGTGATCTCTCTCTCTCTGTCAAATAAATAAATAAAATCTTTAAAAACAAGGAAATATTATCATTATGGGAAATTATTGTCTTCTTAAATATCAACTTCCAAGCTTTCCTTTGTATGTATTCTATTACATTCTTTGAACAATACACAGATTTATAAGAAAATAATAAATCAGATTCACTCAAACAAAATCACTCACTTTCCCTTTCTACTCTTGCTGTTCTGGTCTTTATAAAGAGATAATGTCCTTTACCCAGCTTTTGATCATTTTTTGGTAATTTGAGGGGGGATAAGTGTCACAATTGATCAGTCAGTTGTTTTGTTTTTCTTTAAGATTTTATTTATTTGAAAGAGAGCAGGGAGAGAGGCAGAGGGAGAGGGAGAAGCAGACTCCCTGCTAAGGGGAGAGCCTGACATGGGACTTGGTCCCAGGACTCCAAGATCATGACCTGAGCTGAAGGCAGATGCTTAACCACCAGAGCCACTCAGGCGCCCCAGTCAGTTAGTTTGAGTAGGCATGGCCTAGTCTGTTCTGAGTATTCTAATCAACTATCATTCAACAAAGTAGGAATTCTATCATGATCTTAATTTTTACTGTTTATAAAAAGATGTAACTCTTGAGTCAAGTCCCCTGTGACCTTAGTTCTATTTATACCCACATCTCCAGGGGTCTCCCAGTTACTAATGGAATTCTGCATAAATCTCTCGCAAAATTCACAAGCAAAATATTTAGAATCACAAAATTCTACATCTGGGAGGAATCACAAAAGGCCATCTGGTCCCCCCCTTCCCATTTTACAGATAAGAAAACTAAATTCTAAGAAGTAAATTGTTAGGGACAGAGTGGGCTGCAGGATCCTTACTAGGCTGATCTTTCCTTTGACCTTTGAAAACACTTTAATCGAAGATTAATTATAATAAGGGCAGCAGAGAAATGTTATCATCCACAAGGCCTCCAGTGACGGTGGAAAATCTTGAGATGACTTTGCTTTGGACTTTGTTATTCCTGAATTGTTGTCTGGGATAGGTCTTATCTATACAGCTGGTTTGAAAATCTTTGACCTTCATTTAAATTGCTGACACTTTCCCGTTTTTTAAGCTGTATCAGTTTCTTTACTTTTGTCTTCTTCAGGCTACCAGAGTTTCCCTGCTTCTTCCCAAAAGAGCTCAGAGAAGCTCATTTTCTGAAAGGAGTAACCAACAAATGAAAAGGAATGTAGCTATACAGTTGTAATTCTTTCACCACATTCTGAAGTATTTGGGGGGGGGATTACTACAAAGTGCTAATAAAGAATGAGCGTGGTTTTATCTTCTTTGCTCACTATGCAACTTTTAGGCCGCTTCCTCAAAATTTGATTCTCCTCTTCAGCTGATGAAAATGGGTATGACTGGACTTGTTTAGGGCCTGGTGATCTTTCACAGAAAGAGAAACTCATTCCTGGGCTCCTACAGCACCTGATCCTCTCACCTAGGAGGCTGTGTAGCAAATGTTCACAAGGAAAAAAAAAGGAGTTTAGAAGGAATAGCCTGGTGTGAACCTCTGTATACAAGATACAGGCTGAAATGGTGCTCAAACCTCAAAGTATCCCAAAATACAAAGCTCCCACAGGTACAAAGCCCTGAACCCCTTTAATGGGTTCTCACCTTCCTTTGGGATTTGAAAATCAGAAATGCCTCCATTTGAATCAGAATGCCTCCGCTGGGGGGGGGAGGTCACTTCCTAGGTTTCAAATTTGATGTGAAACAGGTGCAACTCTGAAAATTTGTGTGGCAGGGACGCACTGGGGCAGAGAAACACAACACGATAAATCAGTTCTCTGAGTCACAAATCTCTCAGGCTGCTCTACAAGGCGGTGATGACTCAGCAGCATTCCTTTGGGGTGGTGGAGGGAGGGAGGCCAGAGGGACTGTTGCCCCGGGCAGCAGTCTGTTGGGGGCGATGGGAAACCTTTCTGATCTTCCCACTCCCCAGCCTTAGAATGACTACCTCAGACTCCCTGACTGATCCTGAACTGACTTCTGACCTGACCTTTGCCATATTTAGCTGACATGTATTTTGGACATTACACACAACCACACGTTACATTTGTCTAGGGTTTTATTGCGTACAAACTAATTTGACATTCTTTTCTCTCGTTTTCACATTTTTTTTCCCACGCAAGAGCCCTGGGGGTATGTTATGATTTTATAGCCATTTTACAGGTTAGATAGCTGAGTCTGTGCAGCCGATCAGCCGAGGAAGCTGCCATTTAACCCAGCAAACACTATTTCACAATGCTGTTCTCTTCTGGGAAAGAGCCATTTGCTTTGTCAAGGTTAATAGAAATAAAACCTTGAATAAACTTTCACTGAAGTAAGACAAAATTTATTTCTATCCTCTTGCTTTCCAGGGAGAGTTGTGAGAAGGCAGGGGGCGATCGGCGTACCAATACTCATTTATACAACGTGCAAACTTTCTTGAAGGCAAAAATCTTTTCAGTGACCGAATGGTCCACTCATTCTGTTGTGATGCTGAGAGGTGTTTATTAGTTAATGACTCAGAGTCTCTACTTAGAATGATTAAAACTCAAGAAGCATCTTCACTAGACTTGAGCGTAGATAGTTCAGTTTTCCTATTCAAGTACAACTTGCCTTTGGCGGTATTTTCTCCACCACAGGAAGCCAGGAATGGATCCAGTAATGTGAAAGTGGGGAGAGAATTGCAGAAGAAGGGATGGTTACCCTTGTACAGGCCAGGAGCAAGTTGAGGGCAGGAACAGTCCAGCACATTCCTGAGGAGATGTGGCCTGCTACCAAATCTAGGAAGACTGGTTTCAGGTGGTAGTTCAGCATTAAAGCAAAGACTTCTTTTTCCTTCTCTCAACTTTGGAAAATTGATATTTAAAATCTTCCCTACTCCTAGGAGTGAACTAAG
Organism: Spilogale gracilis; assembly: GCA_004023965.1. Classification (NCBI taxonomy): domain Eukaryota; kingdom Metazoa; phylum Chordata; class Mammalia; order Carnivora; family Mephitidae; genus Spilogale; species Spilogale gracilis. The sequence continues at coordinate 14,172 of PITA01019626.1, forward strand.
GTCAACATTAATCAATTAAATAATGTATTGGTATTTATTAACTGAGGTACTATAAGAGTTCAAAGAGTATAACATGGGGAGGCCTGGGTGGCTCAATCAGTGGGGCTTCTTGCCTTCTGCTCCGGTGGTGATCCTGGGGTCCTGGAATTGAGTCCTGCATCAGGCTCCTTGTTCAGCAGGGAGCCTGCTTCTCCCTCTGCCCGCCACTCCTCCTGTTTTTGCTCTCACGCTCTCTCTGACAAATGAATAGGTGAAATCTTTAAAAGAAAAAAACAAAACCCAGAAAACAAAGAGGATAACATGGAGCTTCTGCTACTATCTGGATGAGAAGATAAGATACATGAAAAGATAATATCAGGTAGAAATGGGTAGGAGATGTGGAATTTGGGAGAGAAGTTCACTTGGAGCTATGAGAATCAGCGAGGTTGGAAAGATGTGGGATTTAAACTGGTCATGAAGAACCCAGAGGGTTTAGATAGATGGTGAGGATACAGGCACCTGACCACGGGAATGGCATGGAAAGGGCGTTGAGTTGGTTCGGGGGACGGAGAATAAACCAATTTGCCTGGAACAGAGGGTTTGCTTTTATAGAATAACACAAGTAACTCTGAAAAAGTAGATCAACAAACTGTTGATGGGCTTTGAATGCTAGGTGTGAGGACCTAACATTTTCTCTCCTGTGGGCACTGAGGAGCCACTGAAGGTTCTGGAGTGGAACTAATGAAACTAATCTGGTGGCCACATGCTGCCTTGCTCAGAAGAGGAGAAACTCATTGAGATGAACAAAGAATCATGACTCGGTATTAAAAATTGGGGGGTCCTCAACATTCTTGATCCAGGCAAATATGGATGTTTCTTCCCTTAAAAAAAAAAATCTTTAGAATGGTGCTGTCCAAATAGAACTTTTGTGATGATGGAAATGTCCTATGCTGTGCAATATGGTAACCACATGGGCCTATTGAGTAGGTGAAATGTGGCTAACGACACTGAGGAACTGAATTTTTATTTTAATTAATTTTGATATAGATAGCCACATGTGACTGTCTCCAACACAGTGGGCACTGTTGCCAAACTGGACCTTCCTTTTGCTGGACTTGGTGAGGCCCATTCTCTGCTATAATCCACAGTTGGCACCAATTTATCTGATTAATCATTGTGGTCTGTTTTCTCCATATCAGGACCTCATTGAAAGTACCAATTTGTGCCAATCGCTGGCTCTGCTCTTTGGGAAAACTGAGTTACCCCAAAACATGTTATTCCAGCTTACCATGGAGGCCACATATCCCTCAGCTGAATAATTGTAATTTATAAGCTGCTAAATGTCTATTGTTGTGTGCGTGTCTTAGACCAGCTCTCCGGTTCTTCTCTCACTCTAGCACGTTCGATAGAAATGAGAAGTTGCTCGATGTTTGGATGTTGATTAAAGAAACTTGTGCACTTGGTTTTGGAATTAATAGGGAAAACAGTGGCTTAAGAATTTCCAAAATAGGGGCGCCTGGGTGGCTCAGTTGGTTGGGCGACTGCCTTCGGCTCAGGTCATGATCCCGGAGACCCGGGATCGAGCCCCACATCAGGCTCCCTGCTCGGCGGGAAGCCTGCTTCTCCCTCTCTCACTCCCCCTGCTTGTGTTCCCTCTCTGGCTGTGTTTCTCGCTGTCAAATAAATAAAATCTTTAAAAAAAAAAAAAAAAAAAGAATTTCCAAAATAAAATGAGTTAGAGAGTATACTTCTCAGTAGGTCAGCTACATTTACAAACAAAACAAAACAAAAACCAAAAACCTGTTCGAATTTAGTGTAAACAACTAAAGCACAAAACACTGTGATCTTATCCCATTGGGCATTTTAGAATCTGAATTCACATACTTGTTCCCTAAGTCTGTACAACTATTGGCTGCCTGTGACTTAAGAGCTCAGTGGGGGAAAGCACAGAGTTAATGAAGCCCAAGTCATGGGTCCAGACTTATTAATGGCCAGTTATTTTGCTCTGTTCTCTATCCCTGACCCTAACTTGCTGTGTTGCATATTCATGACCTTGGTCACAAGAGTGGAACAGGCCAGAGAGGGAAGAGTGCAAATCCATCACCACAGCTACTAGGAAAACAAGCACTAGCCCTGTGGATGGAGGGCAAGATGTCCTCTCTTCTACAAAGGAGAGCCTTTAAAAAAAAAAAAAACAAGAATGGGGCAAACATGCAAGGTGGATGGTGTTGCTTGGAAATATTGCACTTTAGGCCATTAGCTAAATATATTGGTGAACACGGCAATCTGGAACACACCGCAGGACATTTAGTCTCGTTATGATTCACTTAAAATTATGGGACACAAAGTCGACATATGCCAAAATCAATCGTGTTTTACTCCTGGTACAAGGGCTTGGCCTTATTATGTTCTGATGATCACATGTTTTAAAATTTCAGTGCAATGCTAGAATTCTCCCTTTATTCTTTACCTTCATAGGGGCCAGTCATGAAAGATTATACCCCAAAAACCCATAACAGCAAAATTTAAAATGGAATAATAAGGAGGTATTTGTTTTTGTCAGAAATAGTAAAGCTTTTATAATTTATAATTAAACATTTACTGAAATATAAATCCACACACAAACAGCAAGAATCTGTTCCAGCTCATGAAGATGATTAGTGAGGTAGGGAATCCCAAATAGTAGATAATCATCAAAGTATTGTGGGGTGGAGAAGGAGGGAGCTGGGGACAGTGGAGAGGGAGAAGATAAGACTTCCTTCCTATGAGATAGCTCAGGGGCTCTGGTCTGGCATTACAGATTTCTTGAGGAAAATCTTCTTTTTTTTAAATTTAAGATTTTATTTATTTATTTGACAGAGAGAAACACAGCTAGAGAGGGAAAACATGCAGAGGGAGGGAGAGGAGGACAAGCAGGCTTCCCACCCAGCAGTGAGCCCGAGGAGGGCCTCGATCCCAGCCCAAGGCAGACGCTTAATGACTGAGCCACCCAGGCATCCCCGATGAGGAAAATCTTCTAAATGAATAATCCAACCATGATGGCAGCACTGACGATAGGTGCATGCAGTGAATAAATTTAGATTAGATATTTGTAAAAATCATCAAACCAACACTCTCATTCTTCCTCCCTCCCAGAGTCATTTTCTCAAAAGAGTATAAGCTGCACGAAAGCAAGAAGATCTATTTATCTATCACCTGCTGTATTCCTATTCCTGATACCTAGAAGAGTGTGAGTATAAGCAATCCTCAAGAGAGGCAGATGGCGAGGCAAGGGAGAGGGAGAAGCATACTCCCTGCTGAGCAGAGAGCCTGATGTGGAGCTTGATCCCAGCATCAGGTTCCCAGCTCAGGGGGAATCTGCTTCTCCCTCTGGCTCTCCTCCCCACTCTCCAGCTTGTATGTGCGCTCTTTCTCTCTTTCTCACTCTCTCTCTCTCTCAAATAAGTAAATGGAATCTTTAAAAAAGAAAACAAAGAATTCAGTGATTCATCTCTTACATACAACCTTCAGTGCTCCTTCCAACAAGTGCCCTCCTTTTTTTTTTTTTTTTAAGATTTTATTTATGTATTTGACAGAGAAACACAGCGAGAGGGAACACAAGCAGGGGGAGTGAGAGAGGGAGAAGCAGGCTTCCCGCGGATCAGGGAGCCTGATGCAGGGCTCCATGCAGGGCTCCATCCAGGGTCTCTGGGATCATGACCTGAGCCAAAGACAGTTGCTTAACCATCTGAGCCACACAGGTGCCCCATACAAGTGCCCTCCTTAATCCCCATCACCCATGGAGCCCATCCCCCATCCACCTCCCTCCATCAACCCTCTTATGGCTTGTTTCCCTGTCTCCTTTTTTTCTTTTCCCCTTTCCCATATGTTCATCTGTATTCTTTCTTAAATTCCACATGAGTGAAATCATATGGTATTTGTCTTTCTCTGATTGACTTACTTCATTTAGCATAATACACTCTAGATAAATCCATGTTGCTGCAAATGACAAGATTTCATTTTTTGATGGCTAAGTAATAGTCCATTGCATACATATACCACATCTTACAAAGTAAATGATTTGCTTTGAGTTTTCCTTCACAAATACCTTGCTCCTTATGTGGGAGATATAGCTATGACTACATTCTTATGATCTTATGTTACTTTCAAATCCTTGGTAAGAAGTATTTAAGTGCCCTCAGGGTGGCTCAGTTAGTTAAACGTCTGCCTTCAACTCAGGTCACCATCACAGGGTCCTGGGATTGAGTCCCATGTCAGGCTCTCTGTTCAGTGGGGAATCTGCTTCTCACTCTCACTCTCTGTGTTCTCCCTTCCTCTCTCAAATAAATAAAATCTTTATTTTATTTATTTTTTTTAAAGTTTTTATTTATTTGACAGAGAGAAACACAGCCAGAGAGGGAACACAAGCAGGGGGAGTGAGAGAGGGAGAAGCAGGCTTCCCGCCGAGCAGGGGGCCCCATGCAGGACTCGATTCCGGGTCTCTGGGATCATGACCTGAGCCAAAGGCAGTCGCCCAACCAACTGAGCCACCCAGGCGCCCCATAAATAAAATCTTTAAAAAAAAAAAAAAAGAAGTTGGGCACCTGGGTGGCTCAGTGGGTTAAAGCCTCTGCCTTCGGCTCAGGTCACGATCTCAGGGTCCTGGAATCCAGGCCCGCATCAGGCTCTCTGCTCGGCGGGGACCCTGCTTCTTCCTCTTTCTGCCTGCTTGTGATCTATCTCTGTCAAATAAATAAATAAAATCTTTTAAAAAATTAAAAAAGTATATTTAAAAAAAAACAAATTAAAAAAAATTTAAGTTTATTCTTAAGTAATCTCCACACCCAACGTGGGGCTTGAACTCACAACCCCAAGATCAAGAGTCACATGCTCTACCAGCCAGGCCCCCCTAAAAACCATATTTTAATCTTAATCTTTGTGCTTCTTCCCCAGAAATTTAAATTTAAATTAAATTCTATTAAATTATAGGAGATAGTTATAGTATACTGTCCAAAGTGCTTGGAGCTAGATATTTGGGTTCTACCACTTAAATTAGGAAAATCACTGAATTTCTCAGTGCCTGTTTCCATAGAGGATAATAATACCTGCCTCATGGGATGGGCAGGAGAATGAAATAATGCATTTAGTACAGGGCCTGGCCATAGTGAATGCCCAGCAAAAGTTGTTTTTTTTCTTTTCTTTTCTTTTCTTTTTTTAAGATTTATTTACCCATTTTAGAGAGAGAGAAAGAGTGAGAGAGAAAATGAGCAGAAGGGGCAGAGGGAGAGGGAGAGAGAGAATCTCAAGTAGGCTCCACAGTGAGTGTGGGGCCCAGCATGGGGCTCAATCTCACAACTCTGAGATCGTGACTTGAGCTGAAATCAAGTGCTGGCCATTCAACTGACTGAGCCATCCAGGCACTCCTAAAAATAAAATCTTTAAAAAAAATTATAAAAATGTAGCTTTTCAGCTTTTTTTGGCTAAGATCAAGTGTAAAAATATTATTATTATTATTATTTTTAAACCCTGGGTTTTTTTTTTAAGATTTCATTTATTTACCTAACAGAGAGAGAGATCACAAGTAGGCAGAGAGGCAGGCAGAGAGAGAGGAGGAAGCAGGCTCCCCACTGAGCAGAGAGCCTGACACAGGCCTCGATCTCAGGACCCTGATATCATGACCTGAGCTGAAGGCAGAGGCTTTAACCCACTGAGCCACCCAGGTGCCCTAAATACATCATTATTTAAAAAAATAATCTAATCAAACTATAAGAGACTCTTAGTCATAGGAAACAAACTGAGGGATGCTGGAGGGGAAGTGGTTGGGGGGTTGGAGTAACTGGGTGAGGGACATTAAGGAGGGGACGTGATATAACGAGTACTGGGTGTTATATAATACTGATGAATCACTGACCTCTGCCTCTGAAACTAATAATACATTATATGTTAATTCACTGAATTTAAATAATAAAAAGAGTCAATTTGACTTTAATGAAAACCCAGTGATATCTAGGTAGAAGAATCTGCTTCATGAAATAGGCAAACCCTTCACATTGTGTGTTTAACGTTTTCAGATACTGATTTCACGAACATAATCTAGTATTAGAGCCCCGAGCAAGGGCCTATGTTCTGTTTTCTGCTCCATCTTTGACTCACAGTAAGATCTTGGGCTGGTCACTGACCTTCTCTTATTTCAGGTGTCAAACTAGCCAAAAACCTAAAGTATGACCTCACTGCAAACCCAGTTGACTTGAAAGGTGAGATGTACTTTGATACATTAAAGAATTACCAAAAGAGAACTTAAGCTAGTAAAACCATATAAAGATTTAGAATTATGAATTTTACTATGATGAGTAAAATGATTCTAAAATGTACAGTTTTTAGCAAGTAAAGTTATGAAAAGGTTTCAAAGTTTTTTATTTGGGTGAAATTGGTTTAATGACAGGGAGAAATATTATTTTCAAAATCATGGATTATAGCATTTTAACCAAAATAATTATAAGGAGTGGAAGACAGAAGCTAATGAATCCTTAATAATTAAACACATCATTTCCAGGCCATTATTTCCCCTACTTATACAATGTGTATTGTATTTTAAAATGTATTTCACTAAGTACCATATGAAAAACCTGACAAAAGACAACAAATTCCTTTAGAAATAAAGCAGTTTTATTTTATTTATTTATTTTTAAAAAAGATTTTATTTATTTATTTGACAGAGCGAGATCACAAGCAGGCAGAGAGAGAGGAGGAAGCAGGCTCCCTGTTGAGCAGAGAGCCTGATGTGGGCCTCAATCCCAGGACCCTGAGATCATGACCTGAGCCGAAGGCAGAGGCTTTAACCCACTGAGCCAACCAGGTGCCCATGAAGCAATTTTAAGATGTATTTGGCCATTTAAATATATTCTTAAAGGATTTTATTTATTTATTTGACAGAGAGAAACACAGCGAGAGAGGGAACACAAACAGGGGGAGTGAGAGAGGGAGAAGCAGGCTTCCCCCGGGGCAGGGAGTCCGATGTGGGGCATGATCCCTGGACTCTGGGATCATGACCTGAGCCGAAGGCAGACGCTTATCGACTGAGCCACCCTGTATTTGGCCATTTAGACTTGTAACTCACCAGATTACTGAATATTTTTTAAATTGATTTTGTATTAGCCCCTTTCCCTCTATTTCCCTATTTCCAACTCTCCCATTCAAGTTTCCTGCCATGAGCAAGCATGAGATGAAGAGGAAGAGGAGGACGATAATGATTGGTAGATTTGTTGCAGTAAATAATGTCTTTTTAATCTGCAGAGAGAAGGCAACACCATTCCCTGGCTTGCTACTGCAGCCTCTCTTTAAACTGAATGGCGGGTTCACCCTTTCTGCAGCATTTCAGAAGGAACAGCAGTAAGAATAGCTCCACAGAGGTTATCCCAGAAGTCTTGCGGTATTGGCAATGTGCCTGAACATATTTCTTTTTTAAAAGACATCTTTCTGCAAATTTTGTCAAAGCCAGAAGCAACTGTCACCAAGGGAAGCCCTTTCTAGCAGAGTTTGTCAATTACACACTTTGCACATTCTCTGAGAGAGTAAACAAATGATAAATTGCAACTGTTGCCCAGGCCCTGTAAACAAAAGATCAAATTCTGTGTGCTGCCTTGCCAAGAAAACTAACTGCAGCATTTTGTCAAGATTTTTACAAGTTCTGATTTCAAATTAATAACTGAAATTGCCCTTTTTCTAGTTTACAGAAAAACTGAAAACATTTATTAAAGGTAAAATATTTTAAAGAGAGGAACAGAAACAAGATTGTACAATAAAATACAATCCAGCTCCATTGTAGAGACAACTTGCTGTTTGTTTCAGCTCCAATCTAGGGGATTCTAAGTGCCTATTTTTTCCTTCTTTGTTTTTATGAATGAAGACCTGTTTCCTCTCAGGTCCAGGAAAATTAAGAAAAAACAAAAATCAAAGCATGTGTTTTAAGGTCTATGGGAGATTCACACGGGTACATTAATTTCAGTTACGACCAGAGCCAGGATGAATAGTATTTTCCGTAGAAAACAAAACAATTAAGGGAGAAATATTATTCAGGCATACAAAATATTCAGTGGAAACGTGAAAACATTAAAAGAAGACCGGCTAAGCATATGAGCAAGACACAGATTTAGCAACTCGGGGTATGTAATGTTTCAGAAATTGCTTCAAATTTTTGAAAGAAAAAAACATCTCTCTTGCGCGAGGAAAACTGCCATGCCACTTCCAGACCCTCTCCAAGGGAAGGGAAGGTGTGCAATCAATTCCTCTGTCCCCAGCTCCCCGCGGCTGGCCCCTGCCTCAAGACCTCCTGAAACATCCCGAATGGAAGGCGGCCAGCTAGGGAACCCGGGGCGCGGGGCCTGGGGAATCTGACTACCCTAGGAGAATGTGTAAAAGATGGGAGGTGAGGGGAGGTGAGGGGAGGTGAGGGGAGGTGTCCCACAGGTGGAGGTGGGGCTGGGGTGAGAGGCGGATGGTTTCTCAAGTCCACTGCCGCCCCAGGTCGGGGCCGTGGAGGCACTCTGCTTTAGTCCAGCCCCAGAGGGGAGTCTCCGGGGATTCCTAGTCCCACCTGCTTCTGCGTCTGCCCCAGCCCCACGACCTCTCGCCTCTCTGAGCCCTCCGCGTCCCCGGCCTCCAGGCTGGGCCAGAGGCGGGCGCGCAGGGGAGGCGGGAGGCGGGGTGCGCTGGGGGCGGGGCCAACAGGGCGAGGCCCGGCCCTCCCAGCGCCCTGGCGGAGGGATACGGAGCACCGTATATATACCGCGGGGCGCAGGCCCGCACTTCGGCAGTGGTGCTGGGAGCCTCGCGGGCGCGGTGCCGTTACTCGCAGTCGGGCGGCGGCAGCGGCACAGCGCTGAGCGCACACCGCGCCTTAGCAGCAGCAGCAGCAACAGCACCGGAGGCACCCCCGCCGTCACAGCCCCTGCGCTGGTGCAGCCACCGTCGCTCCCTCGGTTCTTCTTCCCTTCGCTCGCACCATGGTAGGTCGGGAATGGTAAACGGCGGCGTAGCAGCTGTCTGCCCATCTTCCCAAATTTTGAGTTCGGCGCTCCCCCCTTTTTTTCGGGGTGTGTGGTTTTCCTCTTTTCCGGGTGTTACGCACCAGCTGCAGTTAAGAGGGACGCATTCTGGATTTGCATTTCGCTTTTCTCGGCCAGGGTTTCTTACTTTAATTTTGGTCCCTGGAGCTGGACTTGGCCGTGGGCTGTTCGCTGGCAGGAGCTGCGCCCTCTCCGCACCGGGGCCTTCCGCAGCCACCCCCTCCCCCAGCTCCGCACCACTGCATCCAGCGCGCCGCACCCGGGCTTCCCGCAGCGCTGCGCTTGGGCCGGGGCCCGGAGGGGGGGCGGGGGAGCCGGGTGGGGCCGGGCCCTCCACCCCCCCCCCCCGTACCCTCCCCCGCCCTCCACCCTAGGCTCAGAGGCGGCGGGTCCGGCTGGCTGCGGAGAATGAATGGGCCGGACCCGGCGGGTGGCGCACATTGCTTCGGCCCGGGCGTGGGGGGCGCAGTCCGCGTCCACCTTCTCCCCCACCCGACGACCCCGCTGGGTGCCCTGGCTCAGCAGCTCTCCCTCCTCCCTCTCGGGGGGCGCGACGCGGGCGTGGGCTGGGAAGGAAGGAGCCGGGGAAGGGTGGGGTGGGGGCAGGAAGGCGAGGGGTGGGGGGCGGAGAGGGCGGAAGCGGCGGGCCGGCAGCCCTGCGCCCGGGCGGGGCCCTGCGGTGTGGCGGGGGCCCGTGTCCCCCTGTTTAGCACCCCTGCAGCCCCCCACCCAGTGCCGTTGTGAAGGCGTGCGTGATCCTCTGTACACCGAAGGTCCCTTCCCAAGGGAGGCGCTCGCTTCGAGCTAATTGGGGCGGGGGGGGGCGGGGGAGGAGGGAGCTGGCGCGCGGCTCGGTTTCCATTAGAGACGCAAAGTTTCTGCTCCGGAGGAGGCGGCGGTGCGGCTCGCCGCTTGGGGGAGCAGAAGCGGGTGGGAGGCGCTGGGCGGGCTTGGCCCCCTCTCGCCGCGTGGTCCCGGAGCGGGGGTGGGAGTGGGGGGTGGTCCTGGTCAGGGAAGGGCGGTGACCGCGCCCTGGGGCTCCCTCGTTCCTCGGGGCACGCACCTCTCCCTGGCCCCTCGCGACTTTGCAGTCCGCAGGGAGATGCCCTCCACGTTTCCGCTTTCTCTGCAGCCTCTAGATTGCCAGATGCGCCTGTGCGCCTCGCTGGGTGTGTTTGCCACAGCCCCCTTCCTCCCTGGGCGAGCTGGGCTGACATCACCCACAGCGCTTTCTGGCTTGGCGGGATGGGGATATGGCTCCCGCCAGGTTCAGAGCACCTTTGCCCTCTAGACCAGAGCTATTTGGGGGCGGGTGTTTCTTTATCGAGGAAGGCTGCTGCTCTCGGAAAGCTCTCTAACCAAGAGAGTTTTGTGGTGAGGTGGGACGGTTCTTCTCCCCGGTAAGGTGACAGCTTCTCGTGTGAGGTGTGGCGGGGCTTCCTGTTGTACAAAGACAGATGTTGGCCGTCCTGGCGTTACGTAAATCATCGTATCTCCCTCATTCAATATAAGGAAAACCGCTTTCCGGTGACTGGGGTAGAAAGGAAGGAAGACCCAGTTCTAATTTGAAAAAAGTTGTTTTCCCCCAAATCAATATATTGGAACAGCGCACCTATTGGGAAAGTTTTCGTTTAAGATTAGTGTAAACATAACGTGGTTAGCTTTCTATTAGGACTCATGTTGTAGCTGGCTTCTGTCGGCTTCTTTCATAAAATAAAAACACATATTAGCTCTTCTTGCATTCTGGAAGACCCCCTTCTGGAGGCTCAGGTCACAGATTCCGTATTGCAGAGACCGGACAAAACAAATGCGAATTACCTGCATGGCCATCACCACCTGAGCAAAGTGGGTTTATTATGAGCAGCTCTTCTGTAATACTGAAAATTGGTAGAGTGAATATTCTCTAGCAAAGTTAGTAGTAGCTTTTTGCATTTTTTTTTTCCAAAAAAGACATGGTAGAGTCTCTTAATTATTATGTACTTTTATGGGTACTTGATGTTTGCAGTTTTGTAACAGCTCAGTAGGATGGTTGCATTTTTTCCTGGTTTCTTTATCAAAGATAATTTGACTGAGAGCCTCAATCATTATAAGTGGGAGGCTGTATAATAAATAACTGACTAATTTAAATGGAAAAGCATTTATTGCATGGAAATGAAGTTGGTGGGGGTAACCCGTTGAGGTATATTAATATTTTCCCCTTAATTGTATCTCATAAAATAGATACGAAAGCCTGTTAATCCAACCCAATGCCATTATGTAACGCCTATTTAGAGATTTTGGAGTGCCCGCAGCAATGCGCAAGGTGCACTGAAAGCCTGCCCCTAGCCGCGATCCTGGCGGTGGTGACAGCAGCGTCAGGCTGGGATCCTCGGATGGAAGGGGGGGGTCTGTGGTGTCCCTGGTGCAGTAGGTGGCGCTCTTCTTTCTCTGAGCTGGCCACTGCATCCAGTGTGGTGGAGCCTTTTGCCACTAGAGGTGCCATATTTCAAATTATGAACTGACCCTTCCTCATTAGACCGCAGAGCACACAGTCATGGGCCCAGCAAAGAAAGTCTGAAGTGAAATGTCACTGCTTTGTCATTCGTTCTTTGTTTTTTAAAATAGCATAAAGCATTTCCTTTATTCTCATTGTTTTCATTTAATGGCTAACAGTTTCATGTGGTGGTATAATTGAGAAAACTTGCTCTGCATCAACCCTTGCATACTGAGGTATAACCTCTTCTTTCTTTATGTAGGCTGATCAGCTGACTGAAGAACAGATTGCTGGTAAGTTGACGACTTCAGGAAGTCCCGTTAGGCCAGAACTAGGCATGACTCTGTCCAGATGACTTCTCTGATCCTCCTGCCCCTGCCCCTCCCCCCCACTATATTTTTCTAAGAATTTCCTAAGAATTTATTTAAATGGAAGGAAGAAGCAGAAATGTTTAGGTCAGGTGTTAATTCCTTGCCGGTGTTTCAGAGGCAGAAAGTGGAGCTAGGAATCCTTGTGCCACTCAGGAGTGTTTGACTTGACTGCCTCATGGGGTCACGGCTTTGCATGTCGTGAGAGTGTCCGGAGCCTGCTGCTCACAGATGGAGTTTAGAATTCTGCCACAGAGGTCTTCTTATAATTCACCATGAAGGGTCAGGCTTGCTATTTGAAACTACATGGGAATGGGTGGAAATGAGGATTAAGACTACTCTAATTGGAAAGGGAGTTAGTTTAGATTCCAGCTTTTATATTCCTTGGAGGATTTTTTGAGATGATTTCTCTTTAGGAAACCAGAGATGCCTTTGAAATTCTGTAGGTGCCATATAGAGAGAACACTCTGGTTACCTGGCAGTGTGCATTTCTAGTAACTCCTTCATGCTGCTGGGAAAGGCTTTCCTGTGGCTGTAGCAGTTGAACTGGAAGGGGCCTTAAGGGGACACGTGGGCCAATCTTTACTTGTCAGATTGGACTGAGGACTAATTTAAGTGTGTTTAAGCTTAGTTTTCTGTAAAAATGTGAGAGTACTGTGGTTTTATGGAACTGGATCCCAGGAGCAGTGTGTGCTTTATGGACTGCTGAATGAAGTCTGGTCCAGTGGGACTATTATGGTCTTTGTTTCAGGAGATAAAGACGAGGCAGTTTTTGATAATTTGCAGACTCGGACGGTTTGCTTTGGCCAGCTTCAGGGAAGTCTGTGCTGTGGCTGGGCTGGGTAAAGACATTCATTCTAAAGGGTAAACTTTTGTTTTCAGAATTCAAGGAAGCTTTCTCCCTATTTGACAAAGATGGCGACGGCACCATCACAACAAAAGAACTTGGAACTGTCATGAGGTCACTGGGTCAGAACCCAACAGAAGCTGAATTGCAGGATATGATCAACGAGGTGGATGCTGACGGTGAGGGCTTAGACCTATGAATGAGTGCCAGTGTTGTGTAATTCAAGTTCAGACATGTCACAAGATTGTCTTTCAGGTCCCCACAGCAAAGCAAATGTACAGCGATCCTTTCGGTGGTTGCCTGACGGCTGTTGACAATGAAAATAGAAGATTATGGGCCTGCCTTTGGCTGTGCTCACTGTCTAGAACATTTCCTGGATCAGATCAGCGTGTTGTTCTTTTCTACTTGCTGTGACCTACAGCTCAATCTTTTTTATCATCTTGCCCATGAGTCTCCACTGAGTCCTTTGGGGAAGTAAAAATAAATAGCTATAGACCTTTTCTAAAAGCTGACTGTCTGTAAGAGGAGTGGGAAGTGAAGTAGAAGGAGAGAGCACTCTTAGGCCTTAATGTGGAATTGAGTACAGCATGAGCTGTAGATGTGTTTATTACAGAGAATTTTGAGGATCATATAAAGCTTAGACATGCAGTGCTCGAGGACTGTAGGGAGTAGATTATAGAACCTAACAGAAGGGGAAGATGAATAAAATACAAAGCAAGAAGGAACAAGCAGTTCCCCGTGTAACGGGGTCACCAGTTGGTCACTGATTCCTCTGGACTCGAGGACAGTGGACAGTAGGCCTTTTATTGCTCATTTCTCTCAGGAAGCAATTTTTGAGCATTCTCCTCTCAAAAAACTGTCCTTTTGGAAACCCATGTATACACAGGTAATACGTAATATCGTAGAACATGGGAAATTTTTAAAAAATGAGCTAGAATAAGCAGTTTGGATCTAAACGATTTTCTAGATGATTTGCTTTAGCGTAACCATTTAAACAAATATGGTATCCTAAGGTGATGGTGTAGAATTATATTTGTTTGGTTATGTACATTTAGAAGCAGGGGTTTTGGGTGAGCTCTTTAACAAATGGTTTCAGCCCAATTAAGCTACTTTGAAAAGAGTTTTCGTCCATATTAATGTTGTTCTGGAAAAGGGGTAGTTCATAATTCCCCCTTGTTTGACTGCTATGATGATTGGCCATCTGGAAACTTGGAGTGGCCACACCCTGTTTTATGTGAACCCTGGGAAATAGTACTTAGGGACTGACCTTGTTCCTTAGATTGTATGGAACAAGGAAGAAGTTGTCTTAGGCGACAGAATCTAGTAATGAATAAATGGAATGCCTAAGGATCTTCTCTGCGTGGCTATGAGATAGCACTTCAAATAATTGACTTTGTCTTGCCCGAATATCATAATGCTTTAAAATTTGGGAGGCCAAAGGGATTTCTGAATTGTTATTTTGATTTAAAGGTACTGGTGAAAATGAGTTAACCTAAGGCTTTTTTCTTATTTAATTTTGTTTCCATTTAAGTCAAGTTACACTGTTAATTGTCTTTGTCTTTGGGGGGTGCTCGCCAGCTCTTAGCTTTAGAGGGGAAATTCTTTAGAATACTGGCCATAGAACAGGCTCTTCTGACCCAGTTTCCTAAGTGGTAGTGGTCTGAGCTATGAAAACATTTTTGAGCCTTGCCCTTAATGGGAAACAAAGACCGTGTTAGAGAAAAAAAATGATTGGGTGATTTATCATCAGAATGTGGCTAGGAAATGCCTTCTGGAGAAGACTGTGATAATTTATGGTCCGTGGCATAAGAAAGTCCATTTTTTTCCCCCTCCTGTAATCCTTTTCTTCTGTAAAAATATTTTTGTTGTTCTGGCGGGCCAGTTCTGGGCCTTGATCAGCATCAAGAGCCAAGGCAGAGGTAGGACCGAGGGCTCAGCCTCACTCTGTGGGGCAGGAGATGGTCTCGAGGGCTTCTGTCAGGAGTGGAAGGGTGCTGTGGGCTGTCTCTTGAACTGTGCAGCCGCCTTTAGCGGTCTGGAACCCACACGTGCAGTTTCCTTTGTATCCCGAAGCGCTCTCCTGGACCCCGATTAGTTTGAATTGCGTGAATCAGGTGAAATTGCCCTGCGAAGTATCGGAACAGTTGAGACTTACACATGGTTTAACCTCGTCATCGGTTTTGTCCAAGTGAGTCTTAACCGTTCTCTCCCGCGCTTTGAAGATGATCACTGCCGGGGGCATCACCGGAGCATTTATTTTACGTGAGCTCTTTGTTTTTTAATTTGAGGTAATGGCACCATTGACTTCCCAGAATTTTTGACTATGATGGCTAGAAAAATGAAAGATACAGACAGCGAAGAAGAAATTCGTGAAGCATTCCGAGTCTTTGACAAGGTAATCCTGTGTCCGAGTTGCAGCCCGTCCTTACGGATGGCTTTTTTGGCTACCATTTCTGAAATACTCGGAACACTTAAACCAAATTGCCTGGGCCTCTGTGGTGCCCTCACTTTGAAATAAGCCGACTTAACTGCAGCAGTCTTACACTGGGGGAGGGTGAGCGTAATAAGCAGTGGGGAGTTCTGAACTGGGCTTCTTGATTGCTGCTTTTGGTTTGCTGCATTTTTGGTGCTCGCCAAGGGGCACGCACTTGGTGGGTTGGTGGGCGACCGAAGCCGGGTGACCTGTCCCCGTTTGCAGAGTTGGCAGTGCCGGGCGAGGGCACGAGCAATTCCCAGGCCTGCGTGCCCGTTCTGAAGCCCTCTCCACCACCCTCAGCAGCATCTGTTCATGTTCGCAGGACGGCAACGGTTATATAAGTGCGGCAGAGCTTCGCCATGTCATGACCAACTTAGGAGAGAAGCTAACAGATGAAGAAGTAGATGAAATGATCAGAGAAGCAGATATTGATGGAGATGGGCAAGTCAACTATGAAGGTAAAAACACTGCATTAGTTTCTTTGGCTTAGTTTTTAATAGTCCTCCCTTTGGTATCTACAAATAAGTTAGCTGTTTCTGATTTTTACTTATTTTCTTTATGCAGAGTAGAGATGTTGTAGTCATTCAAGCTGCTTTTGAAGATAACCAAAAGTTATGATTATTTGTCTTTTCAGAATTCGTACAGATGATGACTGCAAAATGAAGGCCTACTTTCAACTCCTTTCCCCCCTTCTAGAAGAATCAAATTGAATCTTTTACTTACCTCTTGCAAAAAAAAAAAAAAAGTTCATTTACTCATTCTGTTTCTATATAGCAAAACTGAATGTCAAAAGTACTTTCTGTCCACACACACAAAATCTGCATGTATTGGTTGGTGGTCCTGTCCCCTAAAGATCAAGCTACACATCAGTTTTACGATATAAATACTTGTACTACCTTAATGATAAGGAAGCACCTAGTGGACTTCTTGCAGTTCCATTTGCTCATGATTAATACACTGGGCTGGCCAGTTTTTCATGCATGCAGCTTGACAATGGAGCAGTCAGGCATTTGTATTAAAAACGAAAAATGAAAAAACAAATTTAACACTTCAAATGGGTTCTAGTTCAATTTGTTAGTATAAATTGTCATAGCTGGTTTACTGAAAACATTTTAAATTGGTTTACCTCAGGATGCTGTGCAGAGAAATGGGTGAAGGTTAAGCTGTCTAGACGTAGCCCCACTGAGCAGGATGGCCCTCTTGTACTTCCGGGAGCCCCCACCCATGGTGACCATGACACTCATCTGGGTGGCATGCCGTCCCACGTGTTGGTTTAGCGTTGTCTGCGTTGTCCTAGAGAGAAATGGGTGTCAGGCTGTCACCATTCACACAAATTTAAAAAAAGAAAAAAAAGAAACCTTTACCAAGGGAGCATCTTTGGACTCTCTGTTTTTAAAACCTCCCTGAACCATGACTTGGAGCCAGCAGAGTAGGCTGGGGCTGTGGACTTCAGCACACGCATCAACATTGCTGATCAAGAAATGACAATTTACGTCCATTCCAAGTTGTAAATGCTAGTCTTCCCCCCCCCCCCAATAAAAAAGACCATTAACTTAAAGTGGTGTTAAATGCTTTGTAAAGCTGAGATCTCAACGGGGACAAGGCAGTCGGAGGAGAGGTCAGTACCTTTAAAAAGCCTGCAGCCCAGCATTGGGCTTCTTGCCCTCCCGCCCGCCCTCCCTCCTGATGTCCCAGCACCAACCTCTGAGCCTGAGACCTTGCCTAAAACTGGGCAGATGGCAATTGCTTCATCCTATCTATGGACATGTAGGTCTACTTGTATTTTTACTGGGTGGTGGGTGGGGGAGGGGGGAGTGAACCCTGGTAACTTATTCAGGCAGTGGCACTCTTAATGAAGGAAAAAACCACTTTTTCTCAAGCATGTACTTAGGGGTTCTTATCGATCGTGCTGCTGATTACCTGTTTTATGTAACTACTTGAGACCATCTGTGCAAAGAGACATGATTTAGTGTGTAATTCAATCTTTGCTGTGTGGTAGAAGCAGTAGTCCCTTCTAAGCCAGTCTTTATGCCTCAAAGACACTACCGGTCACCTTTGATTCATGATTTCTGATTTATGGTGATACTTTTCTCAGCCACCTTTTCCTCCCACCCCACCCCCCCCCCCGCAAAGTTGACTTTGCTCCCTTACCCCTTGCGCCCCCGAAATAGAACTAATGCTAGCCTCCAGCTTGAAAGTAAAACTCCAGCCTAGAGAGGATTTTGTGTCTAATTATAAACCTGTAACCACAACTGAGATGCTGGTACTGGTCTTTGCAATGGGATTGGTGTGCTTTAAAAACCCCTTTAAAGGAATATGACATCCAGTGCAGAACTCTTTTCTGACATGCAGGCTGGATGTGCATTTGGAATCTCACCAGGGTTTTGAGTGTTTCTGTGGGAGGTTTTAATTTGCCAGGGAACCGCGGCAGGCTGCGAGCGAGGCAGTGAGAAGCTCTTGGCAGCCAGATGGGTCCATTGGGGGCTGATTACAGCTGTAGAGACCCTTGGCTTCTCCCTCTCCTACTCCCTGTCTTTCTGGCATTTTGCAGCTTGTTAGATTTCCTGTCAGAGGGATAGGTAGAGCAGTGGAGAGGAGCCCGCCCATCTACTTCTGCCGTTGGCCCTTAGACTGGGTGGTTGTAGAGGAGACACGGAGCTGGAGGGGACTTGCACAATTCCTGGATCTGGAAGGAACACCTTGGAGGTTCTAAAGGTGAGGGGGCGCCGAGGGCTCCTGGGTGGTTTTTTGGGGGAAGCCACGTGTTGACCCATCTCAGGCCTGTGTCGGATGGCTTTTCAGTAGTTTAGAAGAGAGTTGGGGGTAATTTAACTTTTAAAACTTTGCCTTCTGTCTTAACTTTTCTGTCAAGTCTTTCTAGAAGCCAGGTGGGCTCCATTTTAGTGGTTCCACAGTTCTTCCAAAAAGACTGCTTTTGAAAAAAAACAGTCTTAACATGGCCAGCATCCTATATGGGAACATAGCCTTTCCTTTAGGGAGTGCCGAGTCCCAGCGTGGTGCAGAGGGCATCCCTGGCCACCCCCAGCCGTTTGCCCTCTGGCTTTTGAGGGAAAGACCAGCCCGGGTCGCGTGTTTGCAGGTTGCATGTGTTCGTGAGGAAATAGCTGGGTGTTGGGTCCGTGCCCTTAAAGTTGGTTAGCACCTTCCCGTAAACTCCTGCCCCTCACTTCTAACTGCTCTATAAATATATACATATATTTATATATATAAAGTGACTAGTTTAACTGGCATCCCGCTTGAGCCTGAGACTTGCCATAAGAATCTGCTGAGTCCTTGGCAAACACTCTCATAGTTTTGTTCTCCATCTGCTGGGGGTAGGTGTCGAGCGAGGCAATGCATCTCGAAGCTTCCGATGAGCTTTTGACGTACTGTTGCCAAGGAAGGCTTTTTCTGATTTTTAGACAAATGAATTTTTGCACACTTCAATTGGTGTCTCTCGGCAACTTAAACACATTGAAAATTAGCTACTGTACATAGTTTTATATTCTCTTTATAAATGCATGTCTGACTCTACCTGTAAGCCGTGTTGTGGCGAGCGGCCGTCCAGTGGGCCTCCGGGTGCCTCCGGGTGCCGCTGCGGCTGGTCGTAGCAGCGTTCTATCAGCCCCGCAGCAGACTGGGAACTTCTTCCTAAACAAAGAATGTCAACTTGGTCAAAAGTCTGCTCTTCTGTTCATTCAATTGATTTTAAACATTTGGATTAATTACTGTGTATCTGAAATACATTACCCTTTCGGCAGTGACGAGACTCCACGAACGTGTCTTAACCTATCCCCTTCAGCTGGAAGTTAGTATTTTCCTTTTTTTCTAATCCCTCGAAGTTGTCTTGTAGGAGACAGAAATCCTTTGCTGTCTGTATCCCTTGCAGTAAGCAGGTAGCGGCGTGGGTGGAGCGTGTGTTCTTTCTCCAGCTCTTCCGAGCTTCTGTAAACATGTCTGTAGCGAAGATGGCGGTAGTTCTGATAACAGAAGTTCCCCTTCACCGTGGCGATCGGAAAAGGAGATGGACTTGAACGTTTCTGTAAATCTTGAGATAAACTGTTTGGAGATTTAACCACCTCTCTGATGGGGGACCAACTCTATGGAAATTGTAAATAAGTTTTATTTATAAACCTGGCACTGTATTCAATAAACATTTCTGCAGCCTTTCATCTCTAATTTCGAGCTGTGTAGGTTTCTAGCTTTGTATCTCCTCCAGTCCCTTGTGCTTAATGAGCAAGGCACCCCAGCCCCCAGATGGGGTGGCACTCGGGCTCTAGGACAGCAGGTGAGCGGGAGGGGCCAGAAGCACCAGAAACATCCCCACACAGCTTTGTCCTCGTTTTCAGTTCAGGTGTTAATTGCTGATGTTCGGACGCAGTCTTGTGGCCGGTTACCGTAGCCATGCGCACTTTACGGGGGAAGACATGCACCATAAGAAGATGCACCTCACTGTTAAGCCCAAGGGTCTTTAGGAATGACATGAAGAAATACAGTTTAAAAATTGGGTGGGAATTTTTAACTACGTAAGTGCATACCTCTCCCCGTGTCAAGGGCAGGGCGGCTAAGGAGAGGGGCCGGGAGGCAACTTTCCAGCCCTGGGCTTGAAACCTTCCCCTTAATCAGTCCTGTTCCCGACCCTGATCCTAGACAAAGTTCTGCAGTAAGAAAGGCCACCTGTTTCTGGAAGGATCTTTTCCAGGCTGCCTTGCCTGTTTCCTTCTACACAAAACCAGTGAGAGGGCTGAAAAGGGGAAAGATGACAGGGAGAGCCGCTGCTTTGGTCAGAAGGCTTGAGCCCCACTTGCAGGGAACATTTGGCTCTTCTGTATGTAGGAGCTGAATTAAAGGATGTGGATACAGCCATGGGTTCAGAACCCTCTACCCTGACATTTTCAGCCTGGGTCTTAGTTTTGGTTTTGTCCCTCTCTAGCTATGGGCAGGCACTTTGCTTCTCTGGGCCTCAGTTTCCTTGGTTAAAATAAGATTATTGGATTAAGTGGCTTTTTGGGATTCTGATCAACACAGTTTAGCATCACTTGTTAAATTAAAATTGCAGCCTGGGGCGCCTGGAGGGCTCAAGTGGGTAACAGTCTGCCCTCAGCTTGGTCATGACCCAGGGGTCCTCGGATCCAACGCCCCCGTAAGCTCTCCACTCATCAGGGAGTCTGCTTCTCTTTCTCTCTCTGTCCCTTCCCTTGCTTGTGCTCGCTCTCCTGTGTGTGCTCTCTCAAATAAATGAAAAATAAAATGTAAAAAAAAAAAACCCCACAACCTCAAGGGTGGGAGGCAAAATAGTGTGGGTGTGCTGTAGGCTTTGAGGAGGCAATAGGATTTTTAAAATGTCAGCAGCTCCGTGTTGGGGGTGGGGTGGAGGGTAAGCTTGCTGTCAGACTGTGATGTAATACGGGAACGTGGGTCAGAGAAACTGATTATTAAGTGACTTCCAGCCTCCTCCCAGGACGGAAATAGGAAGCTCCCACTCTGCTTGCAGGAGATTTGGTCCAAGTGGCAACGTCATCTGGATTTTCAGCAGCTTTGGCTCAGGAAACACAGACACACACATTTCCGATTTGAGCTGAACTTCCCTGGGCACTGGGGGCTGGAGCACCCAGTGACTCAGGACGCCTTACAAGGAAATAAAATTTGAACTTTTTTTTTTTATAGCTTAAGCTCCTCTCCCACTGCCCTCAACCCTCTGCCAGGGAGTGGGAGGAGTTAGCTCATGCTCCAGAACCCCACTGGTGAGTCCATGAGGGCAGAGGAGCCGCAGGCTTTCCCCGCCCGCTGCTCCCGCTGACAATCCCTGAACGTGCATTTTAAAAAAAGGGGACCACTTTCCTCACAAGAATTATGTTCTGCTTGCGTGTCAGCAATCTTTGCAGTAAGTGTGTATTTACACATGCAGAGAGCACTTCAACTTTTCCATTTTAAAGTTTTATTTTCACTTTTACAAAGATGAAAGGGAGATATCTGGAGGTTCTTCCACTAGTAAGACAGTTTCTTAAATTTTATTACATCATCTTTCTATCCTGGCTGCATATAAATGTGGATGGTTTGCTTTTTTTTTTTTTTTAAGATTTTATTTATTTATTTGACAGAGAGATCACAATTAGGCAGAGAGGCAGGCAGAGAGAGAGGAGGAGGCAGGCTCCCTCTGAGCACGGGGCTCCATCCCATCCCAGGACCCTGAGATCATGACCTGAGCCGAAAGCAGAGGCTTTAACCCACTGAGCCACCCAGACGCCCGGATGGTTTGCTTTTAAACGAATTTCCTTTCCCTTGCTGGGTCTTAGTGTACCCTTCAAGTTGTGACTTTCTTTTTTAATTACTGTGTTTTATAGTAAAATAATCCCCTCCTCCACAGAGATTGGTACCAGAGGTAAGATTTGAGATAATGGATTACAAAAAGATAATCAAAAATAAATGAAAAACAATTGTAAAATTGTAAAAATAATTCTAGTTAAAAGAACTAGATCAGGGGTGCCTCGGTGGCTCAGTCAGTTAAGCATCTGACTCTTGATCTTGGCTCAGGTCTTGATTTCAGGGTTGTGAGTTCAAGCCCAGCCCTGGGCTCCACACCCAGCATGGAGCCTATTAAAAAAAAGAAAAAAAGGACTATATCACCTTGCAGGTCAAACTCTCAGTACAAATATCCATATCTGGTGATCTCAAATTTGGGGGAATATGTGCCATGACAAGAAGCTTGTTACATCAACAGGTGCGCAATCCCATTTTTACAAAGTATGTTTCTGAGTCTAAAAGAAGCATTTATTTATTTATTTACTTACTTACTTATTTTTAAATATTTTATTTATTTGACAGAGAGAAATACAGCCAGAGAGGGAACACAAACAGGGGGAGTGAGAGGGAGAAGCAGGCTTCCCGCTGAGCAGGGAGCCCGATGTGGGACTCAATCCTGGGTCTCCGGGATCATGACCTGAGCCGAAGGCAGTCGCTTAACCAACTGAGCCACCCAGGCACCCAAAGAAATATTTATTGTATGAAATCTGTGATATCAAGTGACCCCACCACCCTGTAAAGCACAATTAACTCCTAGTATTTCCTTCCAGAATTTTTTCTCACCATATGGATGCAGAGATACAATTCACAAAATTGGCGTCTGTAGGTATGGTTTTAAAAAATTAAGCATAATATTCTTTATTATATACAATTACATAGTCTGTATACTCTATACGTATATAATATAATCTTTTTATTCCTTATGCTTTTTTTTTTTTTTCTTTTCTAAGACTTTACTTTTAAGCAATTTCAATACCCAAGGTGGGGCTTGAATAACCCCAAGATCGAGTTGCATACTCTTCCCAAGCCAGCCAGGCACCACTCACGTCAGTTTTAATCTAGAAAAGCCTGCACAAGAGTTTAGCTGCAGACAACCTTTTTTTCCACTCTTTATTATGCTCCGTTAGCCACTGCATAGTGCATAATTAGTTTTTCATGTAGTGTTCAATGGTTCATTAGTTGCCTGTAACACCCAGTGCTCATCACAAAAAGTGCCCTCCCTAATGCCCATCAGCCTGTGACCCCATTCCCCCCTCCCCCATAAAACCTTCAGTTTGTTTCTGAGTCCATAATCTCTCATGGTTCATCTCCCTCTCCAATTTCTTCCCCTTCAGTTTTCCATC
>PITA01019627.1:0-37007 GCA_004023965.1 Spilogale gracilis
GATCCACTCTGGAAACTCTCAGTGAATATGGAATATGGAAAGTATCCAAAGTTCTGTGGCCATGACACATGGCACTGCTGCTTCCCTGACTGGGCTTAGAGGAGTGCAGCAGAGGCAGGCCTGACACCTGCATGGGACATAGGTTCCTGGCTTGGTTTTTTGGTCACAGGGCCAATTAATGTCATTAGCGAGGATGGTTTCAGGGAAGGGGTTCACATAAAAGCAAATTTTAGCTCTTGACCTTCCACTCTTCTCACCCTGATTTTGTTTGCCCCTCCACAGTACTCCTGTGGAGTAGAGGAAGGGGCTTGTAAGAGCTCTCTGATCATCATACTTAGGTCTTTGACATCTGCATGTGTGCATGGAAATGGCACTCAGAGGCCGGAAAGTTTTCTTGGCCTGACTGCTTCATACTAGATTACACACACACGTGAGGTGAGTTTAGCAGCTCCAGCATGGAGCCCAGCCACCTTCTGAGCCTTGACAGAAGGACTGTACTGTCCGGCAAATGGGCCTCTGTTGCAAACCCCTTTGCTTTGTTTCCCACTCCTGCTTTGTCTTGCCCTTCACTCTGAGTTCTGTGAGTTTTGAAGTTCCTTGGCCTGTTAAAATCTAAAACTGTCTCGCCTCTGCTGGGCTGCAGCTTTGCCTTGCAGGGTGCCAAAGTGGAGATTTATTACAAATGCATGGATCTTAAGCGCAAGGTGAGAAATGGCCTGGGTTTGCTGAAGACATCCCACATGTGTTCTTCTGTGAGTTTCCTCTAACTTGGTAGTACCGTTCACGACCTGATTCCTTGCCTGGGAGATGGTTACTAGCCAACGACACACTTACCTATCAATCAGTCAGTAACTGCGCTCAAGAGACTTGCACCCAAACTTTCGCAGGAACTGTGTCTAGTTATGGGAAGAGGGGATAAAAGCTTGAATATAACCACCGCTGCGGGGCAAGAGAAAATCAGCCTACTGAGCTGTCTTTCTAAATCCGCTGGTGTGTGCCTGCTGCCTTCCTCCAGTCCAGACAGTTAGGGAGGCCTATTTCCTTCTGAGGCTCAGAACAGCTGGTGAGACCTGTTGACTTGCTCGTCTCAGAGGGTCTTAGAAAATCTGGGAGGAAAAAGTATGGATATTCAAATGGTTTTCTCCCCTTGCCCCCACTAAATTGCTTGTGGTGTCCTCACGTGCTGGCTCAACTTTTCTTCACTCTCAAGAGTGTTCTCTCAGTAACGTTAAGCACCTGTAAAAGCTTACAGGATGGGGGAGGGATATGCTTTACAATGGGGAACAATGGGATTGAAAAAGACTACAGATAAAAATTCTTTTCCTCCACCTCAGAGTCACTGGGATAATGTTGAAATTAATCTCTTGGGTAAAAGAAGTAAGGTGAGGGGTGAACGGAAGGCACTGGTTGTGGAAGCAAGTCTCTCTCCTATGGGAAGAGGGGCTCTAACAAGTTTCAAATTCATCTCTGTTCCATGCCTGAGTGATGGTTCCAGAAAGTGGGGAGGACGGTGTGTGTACAATGGGAGGCAGTTATTACAGAATGGGGAAGTCAGGCCTTTGACAAGTCTGCAGCCATCCGAACCCTTCTTGGTTTAAAGGCTTGCTATGCAATGCCGTGGCCTGTTGCCTGCCAGTCTGGCTGTGCCCTCACATATTCTGAATGTTGGGCAGAAGTAGTGGCACCAAGAGCCCCCACGTTAGGGTTGTTGTTTATGTACATATTTAAGACAGTAGATTAAACTGGAACTAAATTAAATCTTAGAAAATTTGTAAGTTTCAAGCAGAGTATTTCTATTTCTGTATAGTCACTGGTCTCCTCCGTTATTAGTAAGACTGAACACCAGACACATTTCCTGAACAGTAAACTGACCAGACCCCTGACGGTCTCCTGAGATCTCTTCTTCCCCGTCCCCCCCACCCCAAGCAGCTCCTTGGCTAGCATCCTTACAAGCGAATCATAAATTTGAACCCGAGGCATGAAATTCAGTTGTAGTGAAATTACAGTCTGAGGTCCCAGCAGTAGCTTAATTTTGAAAAGAAATCTGAAACAAAAAGGGCCTACAAAGACAAGTAACAAATCACATGCAAATACCAGATGTTTATAGATGGATAGTCCTTACAAATTTGAGATCACATATTTGCCACATATTAACATAGGAAATCTCCCATGAATTGAATGCATGTATGAGCCATTGACATCAAAGATTTCTGTCAAATAATTACTAGACAGTATAAAGGAAGGTTAATCAACCATTTATAAATGCTGTTTGTTGGTGATATGCCCCCTCAAGCTGCCTGTGTATAGAGGGGGACATTAACAGCCACAGTTGGGTTGTGGGGGAGGAGGGCTTTCCTTGAGTCTTGTGTTCTGCTTGGCGGCAGTGATGGCCGGATCTGTCTCCAAACTCTCGGACATTTTGTCGCAGATGATATCCACGAGTCGCTCAAACGTCTGCTTGACATTTATGTTATCCTTAGCACTCGTTTCAAAAAATTCAAACCCTGAAAGAAACAGGGAGAAACAGAGCTTCGTTATGTCACACTTCTACTGAAAGTAAGTGGGACTTGATTATGGTTTTCCCTGGCAATTGGGGCAGACATAAGACGTGGACCTAAGATACAACTTGAACAAGCACTGTCATCTTGTTATCAATTCTTGTGTTCACGGTTATGGTGACCTTTGATTTTTCCCTGTCAATTTAATGATGCTGCCTGCATGTTTGAATGAACCACCACCATCAAATCTCTCTACAAAAGCTTAGTAAGGGCAACAGTAAGAATCCTGCACCCTGAGTCTGCCTTTGCCCTCCCTGCCTCTAGCTCCTGGCCACCGGGAAGCTTCTTGGAATCTTTCCGAAGATGTGGGATTTGGTATCTTTTCCTTACCCCATTTCAGATTCGACCACAATTGTTCATGGACCTGTGTGCATTAACTTGAGGCTTAGAAGACTTCATATGTTCTGCTGCAAAAGGGACTACCCCCATCACACTCCCCGCTGAGGCCCCACCAGGGACCTAGGGGGCGCTTTTGGTAAGGTTTCAGTACCTGTCTGAACGCAAGGTGGCACTAAAGAGTCAGTGGTGTTAACCTTGGACGTGCTTCAACCTCCTTTTCGAAAATTTTGTGTCCTGTGAGGTGCATAGCCCTCCATGGTTTTGTCTACTACTGCATCTACGCATTGGTGCAGATTTTTGGGGGCTTCTATTCTCTGTCAGTAGCAGTGTTTTTATGGGCATCTCGAAAAAGACGCCTGATCGATTTCAAACGAGCTGCCAGCATCGCAAGAAGGTACGAAAAATGCCCTCACAGTCGCAGATTTCTACCCAGCCCTGTACCTGGGCAGAAGCAGGCTCGGGGCTGCTGTTCTGTACACAATCTTATCACTCCATTGTTTGCCTTCACATTCCATGGGCTCAGCTTGCCAGTTAGTTGCCATGACAACCTCCGGAGTCCATTCAGGGGACTTTGATTTAGGAGGTCATGAGCAGGACACAAAAAACGCTTTCCTAATCCATCCTGAATTTTACGCCCTATAAATCCTTCTGCTTACATCTGGCCCTATCTCAGAGCAGCCACATGGATTCAGAATGATTAAATCATGTGATTTCATCTCAGCTCTTGGGACCTAAGGAGAAGAAAATGGACTCATATTTTACATTCATGTCTAACCCAGAAATACTTTGTTCTTTGTCCTTGAGTATTATTTACCAAAATAAGTATTTCTCTTGAGTTAACATTTCTAATTCAGTTATGACAGATGACTAGTTAGAGAGCTATATTTGAGCTTGAATTCCTTTAGCTATTGTGTATTCTATTGTTAAAACACAAGTGAGTAATTGTAGGGTTGGAGTTAAAGGAGCATGCGTGGGACTAGTCTTGTAAAATTCCACTGCATAGTTCAGATCTTCTTTGGCTTGTACTATGCTTTCATTATAGTTCTCTAACATTCTGGATTTCTTAACAAAACACAAATTTAATTCTTTCACATTGTTTTTACAGTCTGTGGAACTCTGTCATTTGTCTTAAAACCATTTGATCCAGATTTTGGAGAACTCAGGTATGGATCTAAACACTATCCTTATTGTGAAGACGTTAGAATTATTTGCATTTTATTGGGGATTTTCCCAGTGCTAAGTGAAGGGTTCTTCCGGTCACAAATACCAAGACCCTACTGAATTAGCTAGATCTCTGAAGAAGGCTTAGAAGAAAAAAATATCCCCTAATTGGGCACAAAGGTTTCATGTACAGATTCAGTTCTCTCATCGCTTCTGCTAACACTGAGTTTTCTTCCCTGTGTTACTTGGGAAGGTACTGAACTTGACGGTATCATAAAAGATTTGGCCATTGTGATGAGATAGTGATCCAGGAAGCTTTCGGACACACCCAGCTGCTGGTGTACAACTTCAGGTCAGTAAAATGATCTTAAATCCTAAGAGCCAGAATGCTTTCTGGGCCTTATAATAGTTTTGGATAGAAGAGGGTGCCATGGTACGGCAAGCAGTCTTCCAATTGATAATCCGAGTCTACTACCCAGTCCTGTTTTTAGGGTCCTGTCATTTAGGACGTGTGCCTTACTTCATTTAGAGAGAGAGCTATCACAAGGCTCAACTGAGAATGTATGTACAGGTCTGCTGCAGCAAACCAGATACTGCTCTGATAATAGTAATAATAAACTCACATTTGCATGGTTAGCATGTAACAGGTACTGTTCAAAGCCCTCAATATACTGTAACTCATTTTATCCATGAGGTAGGTGCTAGTATTGAAAAAAAGTACTAGTTAGGCATTGGAGACAAAGATCGTTGGGCAGTTTGCTCAAACATTTTTTTGCTCAGTCTGTAATGGTAAAGCTGGCTTTGAACTCTTAAACTGGCCACTCTCTTGCTCCTCCAGATACCTGCAGAAGTAAGCAATTACTGGATTCCAGATGAACTAAGTTCTGTGCTGATTAATAACTATTATATATCATAAACTTTTATCATTTAAGTAATTAGAATATAAATGGATTTAATGACTGAGAAAAGCATCTTTTCTTAATGATATCAAGGTACTCTGACACCTTGTGCTCTGTAAGACAGACCGAGCTGGCTATGAGCCAGCTGTACTGGCAGACCACATCACTAAAGTGAATTTTTTTTTCCAGTGTAAGTAAGTCTCAAAAAATACACATAACTAAATTAAGAAATACTATATTGTTTAAAATTGTTAACCCTCTGAACTTTGAGTATTAATCTTTTTGCTGGTGGAAGGTCTTGACGCTAAGGGTCGGGGTGGCTGGCAAACAAATAAGACAATGGTAAAGGCTGCAGCATCAATAGACTGTCCCAGAAACAATTTCTCTGTAGCACGAGATGCTGTTCAAGAGCATTTTATCTGCAGCACTTTTTTTTTTTTTTTTTTTTTTACAAGTGGAGTCCATCCTTCTAAACCCCGCCACCACTTTGTAAACCCAGTTGGTTGAAATGATGGCAATGGACTGACAATATAACAATCTTAACAGTATCCTCACTAGGAGAGATTTCACTTCAGACCACTTGCTTTCTCATCCCTAAGCAGCAACTCCTCCTCTCCTCAAGTTTGACCACGTGATTGCAGCGATTTAAGTCCCATCTTCAGGCTCCACTTGTAATTGCAGTTCTCTAGCTATTATATGACTCTCCATGGTTACTTCCTCCACTTAAGTCCTGAACCCATCAAAGTCCTCCATCAACTTCTTCCAAACTCCTGTTAATGTCAATACTCTATTTGGATCTCTTATTATGAATCACCAATGTTTCCAATGGTATCTACAGTGCTGTATCCTTTCCAGAATGTTGTCAATTCCTGTGCCCAGATCCATCAGAGGAATCACTATCTTGGAAGAGGTAGCCTTCCACTGTAGAAAGCTTGAAAGTAGCAATGAGTCCTTGATGGTTCATTAGAAGACGTGAAAACAACATTCACTTTGTGGCACATCTCCAGTGGAGTTCTTGGGTGCCCAGGTACATTGTCAATAAGAAATAATGCTCTGAAAGGAAATTTTTCTTCTGAGCAGTAGGTCTCAACAGGGGGATTAAAATACTCCCTACCCCATGTTCTAAGCATATCTGTCATCATCGAGGCAGATCTTTCTAGAGCACAGACAGCCTATACATAGCATAACTTTTAAGGTCCCTAGGACTCCTGAAATGATCAATGAGCACTTTTCTGTTATGCAGATGGCTTCTTCACTCAAAGCCAGAAGCTAGCTGAGGTTGGTTCTTGAGGTTTACTTCTGTAGCTTCACTCTCAGGTTTCGGCCTAAAGGAATGTTGTGGCTGGTTTGATCTTCCCTCGAGACTACTAAAAAAGTTTTTCCTCTATCAGCCATAAACAGTCCCAACTTATCATTTGTGTGTTCAGTGGAGTAGAACTTTTAACTTCTGTCAAGATTGGACTGTTTTGTGCAAGAAGCCTAGCTTTTGGCCTATATCAGTGTAGTATTGCATAACTTCTCCTCAAAAAAAAAAAAAAAAAATCCAAGAGGAGGAAATACTTCCAAGCTTACTTTGAGGCCAGCATTGCTTCACTATCCCAACACGGACACTAGAAGAAAAGGAAACTGCAGGCCCACACCCTTAATGAACATAAATCCCAGGCTCCTCAAGACAATAGCAGCAAACCAGACAATAACGGATAGAAAGAATCCTACACCAAAATCAAGTGCTTTATTCCAAGGAGGCAAGAATGGCTCACCATCTGTTAATCAGTGTGCTACACCACATAAACAAGTAACATCACACTTAATGGTGAAAACCTGAAAGCTCTGCCTCTAAAATCAGGAACAAAGGTTTTTTTCCCACCACTTTTATTTGACATAGTATTAGAAGTCCTTGCCAGACCAAAAAAAGAAATTAAGCGTATCCAAATAGGAAAAAGAGAAAATAAAACTATCTGCAGAAGACAATATATTAGAAGTAGGAAATCCTAAAACCCAAAAACCTCTTAAGAGTAATCAATGAATTCAGTAAAGTTGCATGATAATCTGCTGAGTTTCTATATACAAATAACGAAATAGCAGGGCAATTCAGGAAATGTAGAAAATGGTATCATAAGAAAATATCTAAGAATAGATTTAACCAAGAAGGCGAAAACTACAAAATGTTGTCTTCATTGATGTGTTTGAGCAGTAAAGGAGAAGATATTCTTTGTGGAATCGAAAGAATAGTCTTACAAATATCCATACATCACAAAGCAATCTACAAATTCAATACAATTTTTATCAAAATTCCAATTCCACTTTTAACAGAAAAGTCACCAAGAGTCCTAAACTTTACATGGAACTACAAAAGACCCTGAACACACAAAGTAGTCTTGAGAAGAACCAACCTGAGGTACCATGCTACCTGATTTCAAACTGTATTACAAAGCTATGGTCATCAAAACAGTATGGTATAGGGATAAAAATAGGGACATAGGTCAGTGCAACAGGAGAGCTCAGAAATATCTCCATGCATCTAGGATCAATTATTGTATAATCTTGGCTCATTTGCCATCAGTGGCAAAGGACAGTCTCTTCAATAAATGGTGCTGGGAAAACTGGCCAGCCTCCTGTGAAAGATTACGACTGGCCCACTAACTTGCACCATATACAAAAATAAACTCAAAATGGATTAAATCAGAAGTGCTAAAACTTCCAGAAGGAAACATAGGTGATCAACTCCTTGAGGTCAGTCTTGGTGATTTTTTTTTTTTTTTTTTTTAAGCTGACTTCAAAAGCAAAGGCAACTAAAGTGAAAATAAACTAGTGGAACTATTTCAAACTAAAAAGCTTCTGCACAACAAAATTAAGCAATGCCCTACTGAATGGGAGAAAATATGCCCAAACCATAGACTTGACAAGGGGTTAATATATCAAATGTATCAACAACTACAGTGCAACAGCAAAAAAGGAAACCGTTTAAAAGTGGGCAGAGGGGGCACCTGGGTGACTCAGTTGGTTAAGCGACTGCCTTCTGCTCAGGTCATAATCCTGGAGACCCAGGATCGAGCCCCACATTGGGTTGCCTGCTTGGCAGGAAACCTGCTTCCCCCTCTCTCACTCCCCCTGCTTGTGTTCCCTCTCTCACTGTGTTTCTCTGTCAAATAAATAAAATCTTAAAAATAAAAATGGGAAGAGGATCTGAATAGACAGTTTTCTGAAGAAGACCAATACCTGGCAAACAGATTAATAAAAAGGGGTTCAGTATCACTAGTCATTAGAAAAATGCCAACAAAACCCAAAATAGTACCACTTTACATTTCACATAATGGCTAATATCAAAAAAGTTTTGGTGAGGGAGTCCAGAAAAGGGAATTCTTCTACAGCATTGGTGTAAATTGGTACAGTTACTATGGGAAACGGTATGGAGGTTCCTCAAAAATTTAAAGATGCCTCAAACTGTACTTGTATTTTCAAAGAAAAATGAAAACACTAATGGATCTCCATGTTTAGGGCAGCCTTATTTACAATAGTTAAGATATAGGGATAACCTAAGTGCCTATGGATAGATAAACAGAAAAGGAAAATGTGTATAATATACATAGTGGAATATTATTCAACAATAAGAATGAAATCTTGCCATTTGTGCCAACGCATGGATAGACCTTGAGGGCAGTATGCTAAATGAATTAAGTCTGATAGAGAAAGACCAATACCATATGATCTCATTTGTATGTAGCACCTAGAACAACAACAGGAAAACAAGGTCTCAGATACAAAGACCAGGTTGGTGGCTGCCAAATACAGAGGGTGGTGGTGGTTTGGAGACGGGTGAAGGAGGGTGGAAAGATGACATTATAAAATTAAAAAGTGAAGGATTCACTGTCTTCAAACACCCCTGATGGGAATGGAAAATGACCCAGGCTCTTTGGAAAACAATGTATTTTTACATAGCAGGGCTACTCCCTGTTCTCAGATGCCATTTGTTTTCAAAAGATGTTCTGGGAAATGGAGTCTCTTTCTCTGCCCCGGGGGAAAATCATAAAAAGCATTTGGACACTTACTATCTTCAACTTCACTTTGAAAGAATAATAACAATTGCTATTGTTTCTATAGAGGGGAAGTAGTGCCTAAAATCACACTGCAGTAAGTCATTTTCATTTAATTATTTAAAAAGTCTGCAATTTGGGCTTAGGTTTCTGTTCTCCAACTCCAAAATAAGACCTTTCGCTTCCAGATTTTAATTGTAATTCTGTGGAACTGGATGAACCACAGTGGCAAAAAAAGGTCATTCTGCTGCCAGCTAGGTGAAATGTGGGCCAAAATTCCAGAATACCAAGCAGCAGGATTAGTTGGTAAGTTAGATTTTCAGATAGAATTCAGGAGGAGCAATCAATAAGGATTGAGATATATTGGCTCCCAGAAAGCCTTCTAAAGCTGGAGAAAAGAACAGAAACTCAGCTAAAGGTTCACATTGCTATAATAAGTAATTCCCTTGTCATTAGCCCGGCCGGACCAGATGGTAACTTTCTTCTGTTTCATCCGGATTCTGAAACTATGCAAGGGTTATTGGACGGTCTTGACGAATCACCACGGATGGAAGAGAAGGTTTTGTCCCTGGCCCTTCCTACTCTAGACATGAGTTAAACCTTCCTCAGATATGGGAGAAGTTCAGCTTCAGCAGTACAAAGGACTATAATCCAATGGACAGCAGTACAATGACAGTAGCCTGTGCTAGGAGTCATCCTTTCCTGTGAAGGAAATCTCCCTTATTGACTCCCTCACATGCCATCCCCTCCTAGACGTATACCCCCACACACCCAAATCACCCCCTTACACCTGTCCACTCCCCCTCCAGTGAAGAGACTTGATCCAAGGTCTTTGCAAACTTCTTCTTGAGATTGCTATGTATTCTATTTGGCCCCCAAACTGGTAAAACTTTAACATTTTGACCTAACCTTTAAAATAGTGATGTCACTCTAGAAATAACACAGATGGCAACATAGATCATTCTTAACTTGTCTCTTGCACAAGGAGAACAACTATCAAGTCAGTAGGGAGGGAACAGACACCTTTGGAGAATCCTAAAAGAAAGGGAAGAGGTTGAAGCAACCCCCTGCACCACAGAGATAAAGAGAGTAAGCGTTAGAGAGGGAGAAGCAGCAGCTTCACATTATGGTCACAGGACTGCACTGCCCCTCCCTCAGGCTCATGCACTACCATGTGAGAGGCCTTCTTGAACCTACGGTTTTTTGAGTGGGAAAGGAGAAGCCAGCATACTCTTTCAGCTCTCCCAGCATGATGGGTTGCTTCTGGGAAGCCTCTGCTCCTGTCTTGCCCCATAGGAATTTTGGAAGAATAAACATAGCTCAATCACAGACCAGGAAAGAGGAGCTTCAGTAACCAACACTAACATCTTCTTAGACTGTGATTTTACCTGTAGCACCCAAGGAACAGTTCCAACTAGGAACTTTGTTCCTCTGCACAGGGTAGCACAGTCTGGCTAGGACTTGAAGCAACATGTTAGTCTGCTTGATGCAGGGGAGCTGAGTCCTAGCCTAGCCATGCCTGATGCAACAAGGCTGGCCCAACCACCTAGAAGCTGTTTTGCCCCATAATGCCCAAGCAAAGAGTAAAATGGACAGGGGTAATCCTGGACCAAGTAAAGCCAGTGGCCCTGTCCAGCTTGGAAATAAGGGGCATGAGTGAGATTGAGTCACGACCTCAGCATGAAGCCTTGAGGGTTTGGATCCAGTTCTCATACTGGGCCTAGGCATGGGGAAGTAAATTAGCTCCCTGTTTAGTGTTGCATACAAACTTCAGCTCGCCTGACCAAGAAATGTAACCAGAGCACAAGAAAACTGCACAGACTATCCAACAGCTGTGCCTATGGTGGACTGTGAACAGAGAGCACAGTCCCTGGCTTTTGCTGTGAGCAGAGTAAAATGAGGGGTCACATCTGGCCAAGGAATTCAGTGTACAGTCTTGCCTGATTCAGGTTTCCAAACAATATGCTGTGCATCCAAGTAGGCCCACCCTTCCAAGGCAGAGAAACTAATTCATTGTGCTATGTACTCAATATGGTACTCTAGCAAACCCGACCAAAGCACCATGTCAATGTGTAGTTTGTCACACAGCTTCACAGAACAGGGAACCAAGGCAGTAGTCCTAACTAACTTTACTTAGAAGCATCCTTCCACCCTGCCCTGACCTCAGAGCTGGGGCAGTGAACCGGCCCCAAAATAGACCCTAATAGCAACCCCCATCAACCCACACTTATTATCAGCATACAAGTCCAAAAATACAATTGACCTGCCTGGTGAAGAGTAGTCTCTGCCATAGTGAACCTATACTATCTGGAAGAAGAAACTGCTCACTCAGATTCACAGGTGAAAAGCTCCGATACTTGATCCCAAAGAAAAGGAGATCGATGAAGTGTCACATGAAGAATTCAGAATAGTTGTCTTAGAGAAACTTCTGAACTGGGAAAAAACCCCAAAACCCACACATACAGGTAAAATTAAAAAAAACACCCAACAATGCATTAACAGAATGAAAAGTATAAAGACATAGAAACACTTAAAAAACCCACAGAAATCTTAAAGTCGAACAACACGGTGACCACATGTAAGAATTCAACAAAGAACTGCAGAAGCATAATCATGCTGAATCAAAATTCATGAAGACAACACATTTGAAATTACAAAGTCAGAGGAATAGAATGAAAAAAGGAATACCTACAGGATTTGATTGACATAATCAAAAGAAACAGTATCTGCATTAGAAGAATTCCAGGAGAAAGAGATAATATAAGAAAAGGATATCCAGATCCATGAGGCCCAAAGAACCCAAAATAGATTTAGCCTGCTAGGGCTATACTGAGACTCCTCTTTATTACTAAAACTGCAGGAGCCAAGAGAGAAGTTACAGAGAAGTAAACACACAAAGACTTATTTCTCAAAAGAAACTTCTCAGGCTAAGAGAGAAGAGGATGTTCTATTCAAAGGAAAACAAAATTATCAACCAAGAATTCTATACCCTACAAAGGTTCTTCACTAATGGAATAAAGACATGCCTGAAGAAATACCAAAAGGAGTTGAGTGGTAAAGGATGTTAATTAACATGATAATTTAGGAAAGTAGCTTGAAACTCACTGGTAGTGGCAAATACATATTCCACATTAGATTCTATAATATGATAATGTTGGCACATAATTTACTTACAATTCCCATTGAAAAGTTAAACGTAAAACTAAGCATAACCACAATAATTGCTATTGGTTAAACAATATTAAAATATGTAAATTGTAACCTTAATACCTGTAGTTGTAAGGGTGAGGACAAGCAATATAAAGTTTAGGAATGCTAGTGAAGTTATCTCCAGCTTTTAGTATCTTATAATACTTTATGTAAGCCTTGCGTTAATCACAAGGAAAAAAAAAACCTGTACTAATTACACAAAGGAACATGGTAAAGAAGCCAAAGTATACTAATTCCAAAACACAACAGAGTAACAAACAAGGAATAATTGATTTATACCACAGCCAGGAAATAGCAAACAAAATTGCCATAGTAAGTCTTTACTTACCACTAGGTATTTCAAATTTAAATGGCTTATGTTCTCTAAGAGACATAAAATGGCTGACTGGATAAAAATCCAAACCCAAGAACATGCTGCTTACAAGAGACTCATTTTAGTTTTAAAGGCACACATAGAGTGAAAGGATGGTAAAAGTTATTTCAAGCAAATGGTAACCCCCCCCCAAAAAAAGGCAGGTGTGTCTATCCTTTTAAGTTTAATTTCTGATGAGGTATAAAGGAGACAAGGAATATGTATAAGCATTCTACTTATTATAAAAGGTCACTCCAATTTAACTGTCATAAATATTTATGCACCCACCATCAGAGCATCTAAATACATAGAGCAAAAGAGAGCTGAATGGAGAAATAAATAGCACTGTAAGAATAGTTGTGGACTTTAGTACCCTATTCTCAACAATGGATACTTCCTTAAAACAGAGAATTTGTAGGAACACAGCAACGTAGAGGGGTTCCTTGATGGCTCAGTTGTTTAAGCATCTAATTCTTGATTTTGGCTCTGCTCATGTGTTAGGATCATGGGATAGAGCCCTGCACTGGGATCCTTACTCTAGAGGAAGTCCACTTGAAATTCTCCCTCTCCCTCTGCCCTTTTCCCCTTAAAATAAATATATCTTAAACAAAATAAAACACAGCAGACTGGAATACTATAGAGCAAATAGACCTTAACAGCAGATCACTCTTCATAAGCACACATGATATATTTTCTAATATAGACCAAATGTTAAACCACAAAATGAGCTTTAGCAAATTCAAGAAGATTGCAATCATACTAAATATCCTCTCTGACCTCAGTGGTAGGAAACTAGAAATCAGTGACAAAAAGAAAAACTAGAAAAATCATAAATACAAAAACCTACAAAAGTAAAAAACTGAACACTTTCCTAAACAACCAAGGGATCCAAGAAAAAATTAAAGTGGAAATGACAAGGACTGCACTAAACCCAGTTATAAAGGGAAGTTGATTACAATAAATGCACATATTAAGATACAAGAAAGCTCCTAAATGAAGCTAAGCCCAAGATGAGCAATAAAGAGTAGAAGAGAACTAAATGAAATAGAGAACAGGAAAACAAGGGAAAAAAATAAGAAAATCAAAAGTTTCTTCTTTAACAAGAAGGTAACTGACAACTCAAGCTAAACTGATGAAGGAAAATGAGCGGACCTGAATCAAAAACAAGAATATAGGAAAACTGCTACCATAGTAATACAACAAATGTTTAGAAGCCATTGTGAACAACTCTATACCAAGAAACTTGACTACCTAGAAGAAAGAGAAAATTGATTGGAACATACAAACTACCATGACTAAATCAGGAAAAAACAAAATATTAACATACTAGTTATTAGAAAGGAAATTACATCTTTTTCTTAGTGATTCACTTGAAAAACCCAAGACTGGATGGCTTCACTGGTGAATCTTACCAAATGTTTAAAGAAGAATTAAGAGCAATCCTCTTCAAACTCCAAAAAATTGAGGAAGAGGTAACACTCCCAAATTCATTTTATGAGGCCAGCATCACCCTGATATCCAAGCCAAAGGAGGACACTACAAGAAAAAGAAGCTAGAGGCCAATATCCTTCTAGTATATACATGCAAAATACTCAGTAAAATAGTAGCAAATAAATTCAACAGAACATTAGAAGAATTACTGACCATGATCAAGTATGATTTATCCCTGGGATGGAAGAGTGGTTTAACATAGGCAAATTGATCAGTATGATATGTCATAGTAATAGAATTAAGGAAAAGAATCATCTCAGTAGATGCAAAAAAAAAATATGATGAAATTCAATACACTCTCATGGTAACAACTTAACAAATTAGGTACAGGAAGGAATGTACCTCAGCATAATAAAGACCATATATGACAAGCCCATAGCTGTCATCATTCCCAAGGGTAAAAGATTAAAAGTTTTTCCTCTTAAGATCTGGCACAAGATGACAGTGCCCACTCTCACCAATCTTATTCAACAGTCCTACAAGTTCTAGCCATAGCAATCAGAGAAGAAGAAAATCCTAAGTCTCTACTAAAAAACTGTTAACTCTAAACAACAGATTCAGTAAAGTTAACATAGAAAAATTTGCAGTGTTTCTATATACATTATCTGAAAAAATAAAATCCCATTTTTAATAGCACCCAAAACAGTAAAATACTTAAGAATAAATTCAAGGAGGTGAAAGAGCTCTTTCTAAGACACTGATGAAACAAAGTGAAGAAAACACAAATAAATGTTAAAGTATCTACCTTCATTAATTTTAAGTACATTGCTGAAATGTCAATAATACCAAAAGTCATCTATATTCTGAGTAAAACCAAGGCTAAAAGGGAAGGGGATGGAGGGATAGAGTAACTGGATGATGGTTATTAAGGAGGGCACGTGTTGTGATGAGCACTAATAATGTACTACTATATGTTGGCTAATTGAACATAAAAAATTAGGTAAAGACAATCACCTCTTTTTCATTGTATCAGTTAGGCTGAGTTTTCAAAAATGTAAATCAGAAGGTGAAGATCTAAATACTTTCGTATTAAAAAAAAATCTACAGATTCGAGTCAATCTTCATGATTCCAATGGCACTTTTTACATAAGTAGAAAAAATGATCCTAAAATTTATATGGAACCACATATCATTCTGAATAGCCAAACTAAACCAAAGAATGAAGGAAAGCAGGAAGCATCACTTACTGATTTCAAGCCATGTCACCCAAACACTATGGTCTTGGCATAAAAACTGTCACAGAGACCAATGGAACAGAACTGAGAAGCTGTCTAAAACCCAAGTACAGTCAACTGATACTTGACAAGGGAGCCAAGACACTATAGAGAAAAGACAGTCTCTCCAACAGAGGCTGCTAGCAAACTTTCATGTCTACATGAAAACCACTGAAAGTAGGCCTGTATCTTACACCACTCACAAAAATTAGAAATGGATGAATGACATAAATCTAAAACCAGAAACCATAAATCTCCTAGAAGAAAACAACGGGAAAAAAGGTCCTTGACATGGGTTCTTGGCAGTAACTTTTTGAATAGGGCACCTCCGGCACAAGTAACAAAATAGGCAAAAATAAAAAAGTAGGCAAAAATAAAAAAGACATCAAACTGGGGTGCCTGGGTGGCTCAATTGGTTAAGCGACTGCCTTCGGCTCAGGACATGATCCCAAAGACCCAGGATCGAGTCCTATATTGGGCTCCCTGCTCGGCGGGAAGCCTGCTTCTCCCTCTCTCACTCCCCTGCTTGTGTTCCCCCTCTGGCTATGTTTCTCTCTGTCAAAATAAATAAAATCTTTAAAAAAAAAGACATAAAACTAAAAAGTTTCTGCATAGCTAACAATTAACAAAAAAGAAAATACAACCTATGGAACGGGAAAAAATGTTTATGCATCCTATCTGGTAAGGGGTTAATGTACAAAATATACCAAGAACTCATAAAATTCAAAAGCAAAAAACCCAATCTGATTAAAAAGCAGGAAAGAACTAAAAATATGTCTGAAGAAGATAGATGAGTGGCCAACTGGTACAGGAAAAGATGTTGGACTTATTAATCACTAGGGAAATGCAGATGAATTCCACAATGAGCTATCACCTCACACCTGTTAGAATAGGTACATAAAAAAGACCAGAAGTAACAAATGCTGATTAGAATGTGGAGATAAGGGAACCCTTATACCTTGTTACTGGTGGTAGGAATGCCAATTAGTGCAGCCATATGGTAAACAGCATGGAGGTTCCCCAAAGCATTAAAAATAGAATGACCACATGATCCTGCCATTTAGCTTCTGGATCTCTATTTGAAGAAAACAAAAACACTAATTTGAAAAAAATAATGTGTATTTCCACATTCATTCAAGGATTGTTTACAATAGCCAACATGTGGAAACAACCTAATTATGCATCTGGAGATCATGGATAAAAATACTGTGGTACATATATGTGTATATATATGCACACAACCACAGTGGAATTATCCAACCATAAACAATGAGGAAATCCTGCCATTTGAGACAACATGGATGGACCTTGAGGACATGATGGTAAGTGAAAAAAATCAGAAAAGTCCTGTATGATCTCATTTATGTGTGGAATTTGAACAAAAATAAATTCATTGAGGAAAGAGGGCAAGGTGGCCGAGAAGTAGAAGACCCTGTTTCAATGGGTCCCCTGAAGTGAGCTAAATATGTACCAGGACACTCTGAATATCCATGAAATCAGCCTGAGATGTAAGACTACACACTCCTAGATTTCTAAGGAGGCAGAAGAGCATCAGTGAAGAGGTAAAGCAGAGTGGAAGTGGTCAGACAGATTTTGGAGGATAAAGAGGAGCGGGGAGGGAGCCACCAGAAGTGACCCATTGGAAAGTAATACCCCAATATGAAAGTGCCCTGTGCTTGGGGGCCAGAATCAACTTGGAGTCTAGTTAAAAGCACTCAAAGACAAAGGGTCTTAAGGGGTAACTGGTGGAATCTGATGACCCTGGGCACGGACGTAAAACTGCGGTCCCAGTATGGATGCAGCAGGTGACACCCATGCCTGAGTGAGCCCAGCTGGGACTCCCTGAGCCCACGGCTTTCTGCCGCTAGCACCACCACTGGGGCAGGGTGCACACCCACCTGCAACAGAGGCTCCTCGGCTCGCAGTCTTGCACATGGCGGGCGGTACTGCTGGGCCAGAGGGCCCCCACCATGGGAGTGGGCTCCAGACAGCGGTCCCAGCAAGGGCAGGCTCACCCTAAGCAGTATTGCTCATGGTTTCTGTGGCAGGGGATGCAGAGATAAGCGAGGGCTTTCGGCGACCATTGTGGCAGTGTGCAGGGGAGTTTGCAGAGGGGAAGTCCTGTGTTCTGGACCATCCAGACTGAGGCTTCTGTCTGAGGAGGAGGTCTGGGTGCAGATAGTTTACTTTGCTCTAACTCTTCTGATAAGCTGCAAAAGTCTGAAAAACTAGTTTCTATAGGGTCCAACCCCTTAACAGGGGGCAGGGTGACTTATCCCAAGCAAGACTAACTGAAAAACAACACAATGGCTCAGTCATTAAGTGTCTGCCTTTGGCTCAGATCATGATCCCAGAGTCCTGGGATCGAACCCCACATTGGGTTCCCTGCTTGTGTTCCCTCTCTCACTGAGTCTCTCCTTGTCAAATAAGTGAATGAAATCTTAAAAAAAAAAAAAAAAGGCCCCCTCCCCCAGAAGGCAAGCCAAAAGAACAAGAGGAGAACCACAAAAGAGTCTCCATAAAACTATAAAACCCCAACATCTGGGAGAAAACAATGTATTAAGCTCCCAATACTGCCCCGAAACCTGTATATTTTATAGATACAGCTTTTCTTTTCATTTTATTATTTTAAATTTATTTTCATTTAAAAAAATATTTTTTGAATTTTAAAATCATTTTCACGATTCTTGTTCTTTTATTTTTACACCTACTTATTATTACTACTTAATGTTTAATACAGCATTCCATAATAACTTGAACTTTTTTTCATACAGATACCTCTTTCTTTCCTTATTTTTCCCCTAATGTACATATAGCTATAAGCTTCAAGGTAATCCTTTCCTATTCAATACTACCCCTATTTATAAACCAGTTTTAATTTCCCTACATCTCCAGAAAGTTGAGTCCTCTAACAATAATAACAAGATATACCCAGGAGGAACTAAAATACCTTCCTCACCCACAAAATGTTTGTACTTAATTTCCCATCTTCTTCTGTGTTTCTGTGTATTTGTTTTTGCCTTTGTACTATACAAATCTTATTCTTGGGTCATTTAAGCTGGGTTTGCTTTTTTTCTCCTTTCTTTTACTTTTGACAGTCTTTTTGTTTATTCTTTTTTGTTTTTGTGCCATCTAAATCCTACCTTTAGGGCCCATTTTAGCTGGGTTTTTTCTTTTTTATTGTCTTTTCCCCTCTCTTTTATTTTTTTCTTTCTTTTTTGGTAGTGATTTCAATTTCTAATGGCTCCAAAACCTTCCAACAGGCAACTTGCCGGGATCATGGTTGATATATTCACCTATACATCCCCTCAACCACCCCTCACCAAAATGACCCAAAGGAGGAAAACTCAACCAAAGAAAAATTCAGAGACTGCAGCCTCTGTCACAGAACTACTGGATAGGGACATAAACAATATGACAGAAATGGAATTCAGGGTAGCAATTATACAAGCAATGGCTAAGCTTGAAAAGACCACTAGTGGCAATATAGACTCTCTAAGGGCAAAAGTGAGAGCCAATCTAGCAGAGGTTAAAAATGCTATCAGTGAGATCCAATCTAATATAAATACTCTAAAAGCTAGGGTAAGTAAAATAGAAGATCTCATTAGTGATCTAGAAGACAGACTATACTGATTGAGAAGGAGGAACAGGAGAAGTCTTGAAACAAACAGCTAATGTCCCATGAAAATAGAATTAGGGAAATAAGTGACGCCATGAAATGCTCCAATATCAGAATTACTGGGATCCCTGAGGGGGTACAGAGAAGACTAGAAGATATAGTTGAAAAAATCCTAGATGAAAATTTTCCTAATCTGGGGAATGAAACAAGTGTTAACTGTCCTAGAAGCAGAGAGGAACCCACCCCCCCCAAGATCAATGAGGTCAGAAAAACCTCCAGGTACCTAGTTGTGAAATTCATGAATCATAAATTCAAAATTCTTAAGGGCCGTTAGGGGGGAGAGATCTCTTACATAGAAAAGGAGGACCATCAGAATAACGTCAGACCCATCCACAGAAACCTGGCAAGCCAGAAAGGGCTGGCAAGACATATTTAGGAAATTACATGAAAAAATATGTAGTCAAGAATACTCTACCCAGCAAGGTTGACTTTCAGAATGGATGGAGAGATAAAGAGCTTCCAGGATCAGTAAGGTTTAAAAGATTATGCAACCACCAAGCCAGCACTACAAGAAATATTAAGGGGTGTTCTATAAAGGAAGAACGAACCCAAGAGTGACACAGAACAGAAATTTACAGAGGCAATCTATAGAAACAAGGACTTCACAGGCAACATAATGTCAATAAAAATGTATCTTTCAATAATCACTCTCAATGTGAACAGCCTTCATGCTCCCATAAAATGGCACAGGGTTGCAGACTAGATAAAATGATAGGACCTGTCCATATGCTGTCTACAAGAGGCACATTTTGAATCTAAAGATACATTCAGACTGAAAGTGAAGGGATGGAGAACCATCTTTCATGCCAACAGGCCTCAAAAGAAAGCTGGGGTAGCAGTTCTCATATCAGACAAATTAGATTTTACTCTAAAGACTGTAGTCAGAGATACAGAAGGACACTACATCATTCTTAAAGGGTCTATCCACCAAGAATATCTAACAATTGTAAATATGCCCTTAACATGGGAGTAGCCAACTACATAATCCAACTGTTAAACAAAATAGTCATATTGATACAAATACATTAATTGGAGGAGATCTAAACAAAAAATCAACAAAGAAACACGAGCTTTGAATGACACATTGGACCATTCCACCCTAAAACAACAGAATACTCATACTTCTTGAGTGCAGATGGAATTTTCTCCAGAATAAACCACATATTAGGTTACAAATCAGGACTTAACCTGTACCAAAAGATTGAGATTATTCCCTGCATAATCTCTGACCACAATGCCTTGAAACTCAACCACAAGAAAAAGCTTGGAAGGAATTCAAACACTTGGAGGCTAAAGACTTATCCTGCTCAAGAATGTTTGCATCAACCAAGAAATCAAAGAAGAACTTAAACATTTCACGGAAACCAATGAGAATGAAGACACATCAATCCAAAACCTATGGAATGCGGCAAAGGCAGTCCTAAGGGGGAAATACATAGCCATACAAGCCTTGCTCAAAAAAACTGAAAAATCACAAATACACCAACTCTCTTTATGCCTTAAAGAACTGGAAAATCAACAACAAATTAAACCAACCCCACACACAAGAAGGGAAATAAGATTAGAGGAGAGATCAATGAATTAGCAATTAGAGATACTGTAGAACACATCAATGATACTAGAAGTTGGTTCTTTGAATTAATAAGATTGATGAACCATTGGCCAAACTAATCCAAAAGAAAAGAGGACCCAAATTAATAAAATTATGAATGAAAGGGGAAAGATCATGACTGACACCAAGGAAATAGAAACAATCATCAGAAATTATTATAAACAGTTATATGCCAATAAGTTAAACAATCTAGAAGATATGAATGCATTCCTGGAAACCTATAAACTTCCAAAACTGGAACAGGAAGAAATTGATAACCTGAATAGACCAATATCTAGTAATGAGATTGAAGCAGTGATCAAAAATCTTCCAAAAAATAGGAGTCCAGGACTTGATGGATTCCCTGGGGAATTCTACCAAACATTCAAGAAGAAATAAAACCTATTCTCCTGAAGCTGTTTAAAAAAATAGAAACATAAGGAAAACTTCCAGACTGTTTCTATGAAGCAAGCATTGCTTTGATCCCCAAACCAAGCAAAGACCCCCATCAAAAAGGAGAATTTCAGACCAATATCCCTGATGAATATGGATGCCAAGATTCTCAAAAAGATTCTAGCTAATAGAATCCAACAGTACATTAAAAAGATTATCCACCAAAAAAAAAAAATATTATCCCCCACAACCATGTCGGATTTATCCCTGGGATGCAAGGGTGGTTCAACATTTGCAAATCAATCAATGTGATAGAAAAAATCAGTAAGAGAAGAGAGAAGAACCACATGGTCCTCTCAATTGATGCAGAAAAAGCATTTGACAAAATATAGCATCCGTTCCTGATTAAAACTCTTCAAAGTATAGGGATAGAGGGAACATTCCTCAACCTCATAAAATCTATCTACAAAAACCCCACAGCAAATACTCTCAATGGGGAAAAGGTGACAGTCTTCTCATTGAGATCAGGAACAAGACAAGGATGCCCATGCTTGCCACTATTGTTCAACATAATGTTAGAAGTCCTAGCAACAGAAATCAGACAACAAAAAGAAATAAAAGGTATTCAATTTGGCAAAGAAAAAGTCAAACTCTCTCTCTTCACAGATGACATGATACTTTATATGGAAAACCCAAAAGACTCCACTCCCAACATACAGGAACTCATATAACAATTCACTAATGTGGCAGGATACAAAATCAATGCACAGAAATCAGTTGTGTTCTTATACACTAACAATGAAAATACAGAAAGGGAAATTAGAGAATCGATTCCATTTACCATAGCACCAAAAACCATAAGATACCTTGGAATAAGCCTAACCAAAGGAGTAAAGGGTTTGTACTCGAGGAACTATAGAACACTCATGAAAGAAACTGAAGACACAAAAAGATGGAAAAGCACTCCATGCTCATGGATTGGAAGAACAAATATTTAAAATGTCTATCCTGCCCAGAAAAATCTATACTTTCAATGCCATCCTGATCAAAATCTCACCAACATTTTTCAGAGTGCTGGAACAAACAATCCTAAAACTTATATGGAACCAGAAAAGACCCCAAATTGCTAAGGAATTACTGAAAAAGAAAAACAAAGCTGGTGGCATCACGTTGCCTGATTTCCAGCTTTATTAGTGAT
Source organism: Spilogale gracilis (assembly GCA_004023965.1). Lineage (NCBI taxonomy): Eukaryota > Metazoa > Chordata > Mammalia > Carnivora > Mephitidae > Spilogale > Spilogale gracilis. Next base: position 22,120 of record PITA01019627.1, read on the forward strand.
CACCAATCTGTGATCACCAAGACAGCATGGTACTGGCACAAAACAGACACACAGACCAATGGAACAGAGTAGAGAGTTAGATATGGACCCACAAATCTATGGTCAAATCATCTCTGACAAAGCAGGAAAAAATATCCAGTCAAGAAAAGACAGTCTCTTCAATAAATGGTGCTGGGAAAACTGGACAGCTATGTGTAGAAGAATGAAACTAGACCATTCTCTTATGCCACACAAAAAGATAAACTCGGGCGTGCCTGGGTGGCTCAGTTGGTTAAGCGACTGCCTTCGGCTCAGGTCATGATCCCGGGAACCTGGGATTGAGCCCCACATCGGGCTCCCTGCTCCGCAGGGAAGCCTGCTTCTCCCTCTCTCACTCCCCCTGCTTGTGTTCCCTCTCTGGCTGTGTTTCTCTCTGTCAAATAAATAAAATCTTTAAAAAAAAAAAAAGATAAACTTAAAATGGATGAATGACCTCAACGTGAGGCAGGAATCCATCAAAATCCTGGAAGAGAACATAGGCAGTAACCTCTTTGACATCGGCCACAGCAACTTCTTTCAAGACACATCTCCAAAGGCAAAGGAAACAAAAGCAAAAATGAACTTCTGGGACTTCACCAAAATAAAAAGCTTCTGCACAGCAAAGGAAACAAAACAAAGAGGCAACCCACAGAATGGGAGAGGATATTTGCAAATGACACTACAAAGGGCTGATATCCAAGATCTATAAAGAACTCCTTGGGGCGCCTGGGTGGCTCAGTTGGTTAAGCGACTGCCTTCAGCTCAGGTCATGATCCTGGAGACCCGGGATCGAGCCCCGCATCGGGCTCCCTGCTCTGCGGGAAGTCTACTTCTCCCTCTCTCACTCCCCCTGCTTGTGTTCCCTCTCTGGCTGTGTTTCTCTCTGTCAAATAAATAAAGTCTTTAAAAAAAAAAAAGAACTCCTCAAACTCAATAATCCTCAAAAAAGATGATTACATCAAAAAATGGGCAGGAGACATGAACAGACACTTCTCCATGGAAGACATACAGATGGCTAACAGACACATGAAAAAATGTTCATCATTAGCCATCAGGGAAATTCAAGTCAAAACCACATTGAGTTAACACCTTATACCAGTGAGAATGGCCAAAATTAATAGGACAGGAAACAACAAATGTTGGAGAGGCTGTGGAGAAAGAGGAATCCTCTTACACGGTTGGTGGGTATGCAAGTTGGTACAGCCACTTTGGAAAACAGTGTGGAGATTCTTTTAAAAATTTAAAATAGAGCCATCTTATAACCCTGCAATTGCACTATTAGGTATTTACCCCAAAGATACAGACGTCGTGAAAACAAGGGCCACATGCACCCCAATGTTCATAGCAACAATGGCTACAATCACCAATTTGTGGAAAGAGCCAAGGTGCCCTTCAACAGATGAATGGATAAAAAAGATAAGGTCTATATATACAAGGAAATATTACACCTCCATCAGAAAGGATGAATATCCAAGTTTTGTTGCAACATGGACGGGACTGGAGGAGATTATGCTGAGTGAAGTAAGCCAAGCAGAGAAAGGCAAGTATCATATGGTAAGTGGAGCATAAGGAGTAACACAGAGGAGAGAGGGAGAAGGAAAGGAAATGTGAATTGGGGTAAATGAGAGAGGGAGACAAAGCACGAGACACTTTGGAGTCTGAGAAACAAACAGAGTTTTGGAAGGGAGGGGGAGAGGGGATGGGTGAGCCTGGTGGTGGGTATTGAGGGCATGAATTGCATGGAGCACTGGGTGTGGGGCATAAACAATGAATCTTGGAATGCTGAAAAAATATTAAAAAAATAAATAAACTCATTGAAAAAGTGATCAAGTTCATGTTTATTAGAAGTGGGTGGGGCAAGGGGGTGCTTAAGGGGAATTGGATGGAAGTGGCCAAAACATATATACTATAGGACAGATAAGTACTCAGAATGTAATGCTTAACATGGAGACTACAGTTAATAGTGTTCACATATCCTACAACACTGTTATGAGAGTATATCCAAAGAGTTCTCATCACAAGGGTGATGTAGGACATGGTAGATGTTAACTAGCATGTAACTTCTTCTCATATATATATATATACTGAAATGCTGTATACTTTTTTTTTGTAAAGATTGTATTTGTCAGAGAGAGATGGAGAGCACAAGCAGGGGGAGCAATAGGCAGAGGGAGAAGCAAGCTCCCCATTGAGTAAGGATCCCAGTGTGGGACTCCATCCCAGGACCCTGGGTTCATGACCTGAGAAGAAGGCAGACGTTTAACCAACTAAGACACCAAAGCACCCCTAAATACTGTACACTTTAATCATGGTGCTGTATGTCAATTACGTTGCAAAACTGGAGAATTATTTCTAATTTTTGGCTTATCTTTAACCATGGTAAGAGTGAAGAGTGGTAATAACATTATAGTGGCATAAGTCTTTCCTTTCATCCCCCCCCCCCCCAATTTACAATCAATCAGATATTCATGAGCAGGCAAAAATGCACCAGCTCCCCGTAAGATCCATCTGTACACCTGAAGATAGGTGGAGTACAACTCAAAGGAGCCTGCGGAGCTAGGGGAGGGGAAGTACTCCCTTAGATACTTTTTGGGCAGAAGAGGTAAAGGGAGAAGGCACTGAGTGGGAGTATGTCCAGCCACGCCTGCTCTAACTAATGCCCCCTGCTGTTCTTTCTCCAGAGAGCCTACAGTGATTGGTGGGGAGGAAAAGGAAAGCAAAGACAAAGAACTGAAGGAAAGCTTTTCCTAGTGTTTGCCCAAGGATTCTGGCACGAGGATACCCACGGACCTCTAGGAATACCCATCCAATCCCCCTCAGCTTTGTTTTGGTTCTCCACCAGTTTTATTTATTTCATTTTTTTTGGCACACAGTCCCAACCTTAGCAATCAGTCAGCTCTGGCAAGAGAAACTAAACCTGTGTGATAGTGCCACCTTCTGGAAAACATAAAAAAAAAAAAAGATAGTTTTTGATGTAAAGTGCTATTCTTTTCAATGTAATAAACACCTTTTGTAGTTAGGCAGAAATATGGTACCACAGAATGACAATTTTCCAGCATCCCACACCAAAGACAGGAACTATGGAGGTAAATGGTAAACAATTAAAATTAGCTACTCTGAAATAATTCAACAAACTACAAGAAAACTCAAAGAGGCAACATGATAGTCTCACGAGTGAGGTTATAGGAAAGAAAGTAGTGCTTTATCAAAGACACTGAAAGTCGAAAAGCAATCTGACAGAACATGTGGAGCTGAAGAACTGGATAAATGAAATGAAGGAAGAATTAGAAAGGGCTGGAAAAAGAGTAGCTCTGATGGAGAATAAGAGCTCAAAAATAGGAATTAGAAATGTTTTAGGGGGAAGAGGAAAGAGACTTGAGATTTAAAAAATGAAACAACACCATGACAATTGAGACTCCATCAGAAAAGCCAAATTAATGGCAAGGATATGGAGAAAAGGGAACTCTCCTACACTGTTGGTGGGAATGTAAACTGGTCCAGCCACTCTGGAAAACAGTATGGAAGTTCCTCATAAAGTTAAAAATAGAACTACCTTACCACCCAGAAATTGCACTAGTAGGTATTTATCGAAAGGATGCACACAGTTATTTGAAGGGCCACATGTACCCCAATGGTTATAGCAGCAATGTCCACAATTGCCAGACTACACAAAGAACCCAGATGTCCATCAACAGATGAATGGACAAAGAAGGTGTGAGATATAGACACAATGGAATATTATTTAGCCATGAAAAATTGCCATTTGCAGTGACATTGATGAAACTAGAGTGTATTATGCTAAGAGAAATCAGTCAGACAAAGTCAGATACCATGTGATTTCACTCACATGTGGAATCAAAGAAATAAAACAGATGAACATAGGGGAAGAGAAGGAAAAATAAGATAAAAACAGGGAGGTAAAAATAAGAGACTTTTAAGTACAGTGAACAAACTGAGGGCTGCAAGAGGTGGGTTGGGGGATGGGGCAACTGGATCATGGTCACTAAGGAACACTTGATATAAGGAGCACTGGGTGTTATATGCAACTGATCATCACTGAGCTCTACCATGAGACTAATAATATACTGTATGTTAACTAACACGAGTTTAAATTTAAAAAGGAAATTATTTTTGTTTAAATAAGAAAATGAAAAGCCAATTTAAGATTAACAGGTATACCAGATGTAGAAGAGAGGGAGAAGAAGGCAGACTTTTATAAGTCTCTGGGGAAAAAACTGGGTAAGAAACCAATATAACACTTTAGTATCTCAAGTCAAGAGTATCTTCTCCAAAGCATAGTATATTAAAACTGTCAAGTCAGTTATAGAGAGTTTTAATGGCAGCCAGGGAAAGAAAGCAACCTACATGATACCCCCATTAAGCTAACATCAGATTTCACAGCAGAAACTCTACTGTGGACAGGACACAGTGGAATGATATCATTTGAATGGAATCATATTCAAACCACTGAAAGATAAAAATCGTCAGCTAACAATACTCTATCTAGCAAAGTCATCTTCCAAATTAAAGGAGTAATAAAGGCTTCCACACACAAACAAGCTGAGGGAGTTTAACACTATCAGAACTGCCTTATAAAAAATATTTACAGAAGCTCTTCAACCTGAAACACACAAAAACTATGCAAAGCTCTGGTTCGTGATAGGTGGTCAGAATTAGAAAACTTTTAGGAAAGTGTATGATATAACTATAGCATAAAGGTTAAAAGAAAAGAGCATTAATAATAACATAGCTATTACATCTTGAGAAGAAAATAAATATTAAAAGGGATAATTTGTGACATCAAATATATGGAAGGGGAAGAATAAAAAGGATTGAACCTTTGTAGGTCCAAGAATGTAAGCTGCTATCAGCAGGAGTATTTATGATATGTTACATGTGAATCTCATGATAATCACACACAAAAATCTAGAGAAGACACGCAATAAAAATGGGAGACTAAAAAAATCACCATGGAAAACCACCAAGTTACTCAAGGTATACAGGAACAAAAGAAAATAACAAGGCAAAAGATATTCAACAGTAACTCTTGACACATCAGTCATCACCCTAGATGTAAACAGATTTAACTCACCAATCACAAAGCACAAGGTGGCAGGATGCGGAAAAAGTAAGACCCCAGTTATGCTGCAGGAGACCCATTTCAGCTCTAAAGAGACTCCTAGACTCAAATGAAATGATGGAAATTGATATTCTAAGCAAAGATAAGCTAAAAAAAATAAAGGCAGACATAGCCACACTTCACATCAGACTAAAGAGACTTGAAGCCCAAACAAAACAAAGGAGGTCATTACATAATTATGGGGTCAATACATCAAGAAGTTGTATGGGTTGAGGAAGAAAACAAAAAGAAATTATCTTCAAAAGAAAATGAAAGTAACATATCAAATCTATGAAGTGCAACAAAAGCAGTTCTGAGGGGAAAGTTTATACCAATAAACACAGATTAAGAAATTCTCCAGTATACTACCTAGTTTTCTACCTCAAGGAACTAGATAAACTTAATAAACATCACCATGGAAATAAAACATCAAAGACCAGAAAAACAATAGAAAGGATCAATAAAACTAAGAACTGTTTCTTCAAAAAGATAAAACTGACAAACTTTTGGTTAGCCTAAGAAAAAAGATGACTCAAAATCTGAAATAAAAGGAGACATTACAACTAATACTAGAGAAATGCTAAGGATTTCAAAAAGACTACTAAAAAAAACTATATGCCAACACATTACATAATGAAGAAAATATATTTCTAAAAACACACAACCTACAAAGACTGAATCAGGAAGAAATAGAAAGTCTGAACTAATATTAAGTAAAAAATTCTATCAAAAAACTTTCGAACACAGTCAACTCCATGACTAAATGGCTTCAATGGAGAATTCCACCAAATGTTTCAAGAAGAATTAACACCAATCTTCTTCAAATGCTTCCAAAATCATTGTGGGGGGATCACTTCCAAAGTCTTTCTTTGAATTCAGCATTACCTTGATACCAAAACTAGAGAAAGATACCCGAAGAAAACTATACCCTGATAGTTACCACTGATGAATTCAGTTAATATTTTTTGAGAATTTTTGCAAGTATATCCAAGAGTATGTTAGAAGAATTACACCCCAGGACCAAGTGGGATTATCCCTGAGATAAAAAATGATTCAGCATATGCAAATCAATAAATGTAATGCATCACAATAAAATGAAAGACAAAAATCCCAAGATTATCTAATAGATGTGTAGAAAAGTTTGGCAGAATACAACATCCTTTCATGATAGAAAAAAAAAAAAGCAATATTGGGTAAAGAAGCCATCTACCTCAATAATAATAAAGGCTATATGACAAACCCATAAGTAACTTTATACTGAATGGAGAAAAACTGAAGCACCTCCTCAAAAATAAGAAGACAGGGAATGCCCACTTTGACCATTCCTATTAAATACAGTACTGGAAGGAAGAAGGTGTCCAAGATGGCAGCATAGGAACACCCAGAAGTCATCTCCTCTCACAGACTGAGAGTCCATACCTACATATAGAGCAATTCCTCCTAAAGATCTAAAGGTGATTGACTGGCTTCTGCAAAACAAAGAACAGAGGAACCACATACAAAATGGCATGAGATATAGAGACATGGTAATGACAGGAACTCTACTCCTGATGCTAGGAACAGCAGCAAGAAGGGATATCACTGAGGGGCCTGCATGTAGATCTGCAACTTGGGGCTCACACCCCCTCCAAAAAAAAGTTGTTTAAAATGCAACCAGACACTAAGCAAAAGAAACCCATTTACTAACCACAGAGCATCCACAAAATGGTGGACCGCCTGCTGGAATGGGCACTGGGTCAGACATGGTGATGAATACCATTATCTGTACTCCCCCTTCAACTTGACAGCCCAGTTGGAGGCAGGGTCCAGGCACCCTAGGCAACCTGCCATCTCAGTGAGCCCCGGACCCCTAGCCCACACAAAGTCTTGCTGTTCCCCCAACACAGACCCTTTCCCACACCCACCACAATGGCCCTGGAGCATAGCATGGCAGACCAGAGAGCCCAGAGATTCTTCAGTGCCAGCCATCCAACCATGGTGGCCCTAGCATGCATCCACTCCATCTATCCATCCGGGCCTTCCCATCAAAAAGCACCTGGTGTACATCCACTTCAACCCCTGCTACCGACAAGAGTAGCCCAGGGACACACTGCCGGAGGAACCCCAGCCTATGCCTCCAGGTGCATAGCCTACACAGGAAATACTGCTACACGAGGGTGCTCCTTCAAGATTGGGAAAGGCAGCGGTTGCCTCTAATACACAGAAAGTCACACAAAGTGAGGAGAAAAGTAAATATACTCAATGAAAAAGCAAATTAAAATTCTAGGAAAATAACTAAATGAAACAAAGATGTGATAAAAAGTACAGCACAGGAAATGTAGTCATTAATATTGTAATAATTTTGCCCAGTGACAGATGGTTACTATCGTGAGAGTGGTGAGCAGAGTCCTGTATGGAATCATCTCATCATTATACTATTCTCCTAAAATTAATGATATTGTATGTCAACTATACTCACCAAAACAACCATAAAATATATAGTACTGGCAATTCTAATCCAGGAGTGATTACTCAAGACAAAGAAGTAAAGACATCCAAATGGGAAAGGAAGACACAAAATTGTTGCTGTTTCCTGATGAGAGGCTCTTCTATACTGAAAATCCCAGAATCCATCAAAAATATAAATGAACAATTTCAGTAACATGGCATGTTACAAAATCAAAGAGATCAGTTGCACTTTTCTTCACTAATTATAAAGTATCTGAAAGGAAATAAAGCTATCCCATGCATAATAGCATCAAAAACCAGTAATCTAAGCGCCTGGGTGGCTCAGTGAGTTAAGTCTCTGCCTTCAGCTCAGGTTGTGATCTCAGGGTCCTGGGATTGAGGCCCGCATCGGGCTCTCTGCTCGGCAGGGAGCCTGCTTCCTCCTCTCTCTCTGCCCACCTCTCTGCCTACTTGTGACCTTTCTCTCTGTCAAATAAATAAATAAAATCTTTTTTAAAAAACCCTAGTAATCGGGGCACCTGGGTGGCTCAGTTGGTTAAGTGACTGCTTTCGGCTCAGGTCATGATCCTGGACTCAGGATCGAGCCCCGCATCGGGCTTCCTGCTCAGCAGGAAGCCTGCTTCTCCCTCTCTCAGTCCCTCTGCTGTGTTCCCTCTCTCACTGTGTTTCTCTCTGTCAAATAAATAAATTTAAAAAAATCTTTAAAAACAAACAAACCCTAGTAGTCTTCTTAGGAATAAATTTAAACAAGGAAGTGAAACATCTATACATTAAAATATAAGTTTGCTGAAAGAAATTGAAGACATAAATGGAAAGGCATCTTGTGTTCATGGTTCAGAAGAGTGAATATTGTTAAAATGGCCAGAATACTCAAAACCATCTACAAAGTTGAAGAAATCCCCATCCAGTAACACATATCCTTCATAGAATTTAAAAAAAAATCTGTGAGTAACAACAACAAAAAAGGCCTGTGAGTAACAAAAGACCTCAAACAGTCAAAGCAATCCTGAGGAAAAAGAACAAAGCTGGAGGGATCAAGCTTCCAGATTAAGAACTATATACTACAAAGACAGGAATAAAAACAGTACATAATAGGCCCAAGAATAGACAAACAGACCAAAAGGACAGAATGGAGAGCCTAAAATTAAATTCTAGCATGTATAGTCAGCTAATATTTCACACTGGAGCCCAAAACACACTCAGTGAGAAGACAGTTTATTCAACAAATGGTGCTGGATAAAATTGGGAGACACATGCAGAAAAAGGAAAATGGACTCCTATTTCATGCCACTCACTAAAATTAACTCAAAACAGATCAAGGACATAAATATTGGACCTGATGCCAGACAACTCCTAGAAGAATATGCAGGAAAGAATCTCATCAATATAGGTCTTGGCCATGATTTTCTTTTATGTGATGCCAAAACCAAAACCACCACCAGCACCACAACCAACACAACAAAATGCAAAAATCAGTGACTTAGACTACCTCAAACTGAAAAGCTTCTGAACAGCCAAACAGTTATCAAAATGAAAAGACAACCTACAGAATAGAATATTTTTACGAAACAAATCAGATAAAGGGTTAATACCCACAATTTGTAAGGAACTTATGAGGCTTAATAACAAAAAGACAAACTGATTGAAAAATAGCCAGAAAAGGATGCCAGGGTGGCTGTCAGTTAAGTGTCTGCCTTCAGCTCAGGTTACGATCCCAGGGTCCTGGGATCCAGCCCTGTACTGGGCTCCCCACTCACTGGGAAGTCCGCTTCTCCCTATATGCTTCCTCCTGCTTGTGCTTCTGTCTCTCTCCCTCTCTTTCATAATCTTTGGAAAAAGGAAGGCCAGAAAAATTATTTTTCAAAAGAGGACAGAAAAATGGTCAAAAGGCCTGTGAAAAGATGCTCATCACTAATCACGAGGAAATGCAAAAACCATAATGAGATATCCTTTTACACCTGTTACAATGGCTAGTGTCAAGAAGACAAGAGACTCGGTGCTGGGCAGAATGGGGTGACAAGGGAAGACTTATACAATGTAGATGGAAAGATCAACTGGTCCATCCAGCATGGAAAAGATTAAAAAAGATTAAAAATACATCTACCATATGATCCAGCACTTTCACTTCCGGGTATATGCCCAAGGGAAATGAAAACAAGATTTTGACTCGATATGTGCACCCCCGTGTTTATTACAGTATTATTCAAGGTCGTCAAAGTATGTCAACAATTAAATGACCATGAACAAGTGAATGGATATAAAGATGTGGTATATAAACCATGGAATATTGTATAGATATGACAAAGGAGGCTACCCTGTTGTTTGCAACAACATGGGTGAGCCTTGATCCCTTTATGCTAAGTGAGATAAGTCAGAGAAAGATAAGTACTGTGTGCTATCGCATATGTATAAGCTAAAAAAAAAAAAATCAAACATGTAAGAAACAAATCGTGTTTACCAGTGAATGAAGGAATGAGTGGGGTAAGACTTGTAGTGTCATCTAATCCAAGCTTATAATGAGTAGTAAATAAGCCTTTAGATAGCCAATGCCTAGTATTACAGATAAAGATAATACTGTATTCTATGTAATTTGATAAATATTGCTACAACTGCAGTCATATTAAAATACATAAATGTATCAAAGTAACACATTGTATGCCTTGAATTTACACAATGTTACATTTCAAATGTATTCAATTAAAATAAAATTTACATGAAAAGACTGAAAAACAATTGGAATACGGAGGCGCTTTGTGGCAGCATATCTTGTGTGTGGGCAACTGGCCCATTTCAGGTAGGCATTCCCTCCAACTCCACCTGCTCTGTCCCTTCTGCCTCTTTGACATGAAATGCATGTTTCAGCCACTCTTTTTTTTTTTTTTTTCATCTGAGTATACTCAACATACAATGTTGTATTACTTTCCAGGTATAAAACCTAGTGATTCCACAATTAAGTCATGTTTACCACAGATGTACCTCCCCTCTGTCACCAGACAACACTACCCCAGCAGCACTGACTATTCCCTATGCTGTACCTTTTCTTCCCATAACTTATTCTAAAAACAGAAGCTTCTATCTCTGCCTCCCTTGAACCTGTTTTGCTCACCCCCCCGACCTTCCCCCCATTGGCAACCATCAGTTTGTTCTCTGTATTTATAGGTCTCATCATGATTTTTGTTTATTCACTTATTTTTTACATTCTACACATAGATTAAATCATTTGGCATTTGTTGTTCTGACTTATTTCACGTGGCGTAATACCCTCTAGGTCCATCCATGTTGTCACAAATGGCAAAATCTCATTCTTTTTGATGGCTAATAGTCCACTGATTCCATTGTGTATGCAAACATATGTATATATGCATAATATTCCATTGGGTGTGTATGTGTATACCTACATATCACAACTTTTTCATCCATTCCTTTATCAATAGACACTTCAGTTGCTTCAGGATCTTGGCTATTAAAAATGATGCTGCAATAAACATAGGGGTAAATATATCTTTTCAAATTCCTGTTTAATTTTTCTTTGGGTAAATATCCAGTTGGGGAATTATTATATCATAGGGTATTTCCATTTTTAATTTTTTTTAAGATTTTATTTGCTTGACAGAGAGAGAGAGATCACAAGTAAGCAGAGAGGCAGGCAGAGAGAGAGGAGGAAGCAGGTTCCCTGCTGAGCAGAGAGCCCAATGCAGGCCTTGATCCCAGGACCCTGGAATCATGACCTGAGCTGAAGGCAGAGGCTTTAACCCACTGAGCCACCCAGGCGCCCCCCATTTTTAATTTTTTGAGGAAACTCTGTATTCTTTTCCACAGTGGCTTCACCAATTTACATTCCTATCAATAGTGTAGGAGGTTTCCTTCTCCACTTGAACTCCTACTTCTAGACACTCACATCTCTATTTACAGTGAAAAAGTGAAAGCTACACAGAGAAGGCCTTCTTGACCCAAGAAAAAACAGAATATAGTCCTTGACTTTTGTTAAACAACTCTGGTTGAATCTCACACTTGGCAGCTTTACTTATTTAATTATTTATAGCATATGCATGTCCCTTATACATTTTTGAGTTTATGAACTTAAAGACTTGGCTAGGTTCCCACTAAGGTCTTGCTTGATGACCTAGCCTAACTGGACGGTCACTTCCCTACCAATTCTAATTCTACCAGGTATTCAGGACTTATTAGTTACTGTTTTCTAGGAGGTATAAAATTTGCCTAACATACCAGTCACCCTTGTAGCCATTTTCAAGTGTACTATTTAGTGGCTTTTAGTACTTTCACAGTGTTGTGCAACTAACACCAAAAATTCTGGAACATTGATTATCAAAAACAACCGTATCCATTAAGTAGTCAAGTCCTATTCCCTGGCTCCCCCCACCTCCTACTAGGGGCATTTTGCTACCCAATTAGCTGTACATCCCATCAGGTCTGCTCTGTGTCCCACACAGTATTTAACACAGTGTCAGGCAGGAGCAGGTGTCCAGCAGATGTTGGCTAATTAAAGGATTGATTGCTGTTAATTGGCTGGGAGAAGGGGTGGAATGGGAATGGAAAAATCAGAGAATCAATTTTTCCTTCTTTTCATAGTTAGGAAGTGACTGAACCTGTGAGCAATTTTCTCAAGCCAATTATTGCTGGGGAGTGTGTCTTTGTGTTTTTGGGAGTGGTTACCAAACACAGACTTCAGTGTTGTATCATTTTGTTCTGCCCTGTAGAAAAATTATGCCATAAAACAAATTAAACTACCTCTAGTTAACTGGGAGGAAAAAAACACACCTCTTAAGTATTTTAAGAAATGCAGGGTTGTTATACTTCAACACCTCATGTTGAGAAGCAAAGGTTTTAGTGAAGAGATAAGGATCACTTATGATTGGCAGACTGTTCAGATGCAAAATAGATGTCAGGTGTTTAAGTAGTTTGTTTTCAGGGCACCTGGTGGCTCAGATGGTTAAGCCTAGGCCTTCAGCTCAGGTCATGGTCTCCAGTTCCTGGGGTCAAGCTCATGGCTCAGCAAGGAGTCTGCTTCTCCTTCTCCTTTTTGCTGCTTCCTCTGCTCATTCATGCTCTCTCTCTTTCTACCTCTCTGTCTCAAATGAATGAATAAAACAGTTTAGAAAATGGTTTGTTTTCTTTATTATGTTAGTCACCATACAGTACATCATTAGTTTTTGATATAACAATATATAATATCTAAAATTCATATACAATAACATATTTCAAGCATTATTAATTCGTGGGTTATTTTCACTATGAGGGATGCATATGAAAGAACACAAATAATTTAATAAACTTTCATTTACCAGGGCCCAAGCTAAAGAGATTTCATTGTTCTATCCAAGGTTGGAGAAGCTTCAATATAACTTATTGAGCACATACTACGTGCAGCTACTGTACTAGTCACTTTGCACTTATTTCCTAATCCTGGGACAAGTCCCAAGAAGTACTTTCACACTCTACACCTAAAAGAAGAGTTGATTTGGTTTTTCTTTGGTAAAACAGAACAGGAACTTAAGTCTGACTCTAAAACCTACATTCTTAGCCTCTTTACAAGCCTAATGCTCACCTTCATACATTCTGGCAGTGCCCCACTCCAGCATTATAGAATGATAGCTGTCAACTTCATAAAAATGTTCTTGGAGGCTCTTATCCACTGATAGTAATATGTTTTAATGTTTCCCAATTCTCAAAGTCAGGAAGTTCTCCTCAAAGTCTAAATCTAGCTGTTTTGTATGGTAATGCAGCCCAGGTGTCCTGTCCAGAGCCGATACAAGAAGCATGTGAAGCTTTAAACAAATTATTTTCCTTCACGTAGTAATGGGTTCTGAAAGGTGTAATTAAGTCATCTCTTAATAAACTTATCTGGAAAAGGAACCATGTCTCCAATTGCCAGCAGCTGGTTTGTTCACTGAGTCCTCAAAGCAGAAGATGAGATGATGAATCCTAAATCTTTAAACTATTTTCTTAGTGTGGCTCATTTCTTTGTCAAATGAAGGCAATCCAGGTTAATGTCAGTTAATTAAAACTAAAGGCAAAAGAGACAGCATAAATGTGTTGTATCTAGACTTATTATGGAAAAATTTGGTTCTGAGGACTTCTTGGATAAAGTATCATGGTTTATTCTGTACATGGATGGGAAAGAGGTTCCTACAGCCACCAAAGACAGTATACCCTTGGAATCAGGCATGGATAAAAGATAAAGTCACCCACTGAGAATCAAGTTAATAAGAAGGAACCACAAGAAGCATAAGATTAATCACCTGCAGAAATAGTTCATTTAGAGGTAGGACTAACAAGTGAATTTCTGGTGAGAACATGTCATTTCCCAAAATTCTTTAAGGACTAGGATGTCTTCCCAAATTTTTAATGTGGAGGGCTAGATTTCTTTCTTAGCTGTGGTCTAATGAATTCTAAAATTTCCAAGATGCAACCATCAAAAGAGAATAGAATGGTCTACATGGAGTCATGAAAAAGAAAAGTCTGGGATGGGGAGTACTTACACTCCAAGATGATCAAAGGAGATGGAAGAATGCCTCTATCAAAGAGTGCAGTTATTCAGGTTTGACTGCCTGCTCATCTCTACTGGGCTAAGGGGGAGCATTGCTTCTCACTGGTATTCCTTTAGTGTCACGGGCCTGCCACATAATAAGCACTCAACAGAATAAGGAATAAATGAACATTGTTGGACTCCCTTCTCTTTGATCTAGGGCCACTGAGAAGCTGTAGGAAATTAAATCCCTTTCCTAAGGGTATTTTTACCATTGGTAAAAGGATGCATTGCTTACCTGACAATAATATTATCAACTACATGACGTTTACATTTCTCAGTACAAATAATAAAAGGCTTTTTTTTTTTTAAGATTTTATTTATTTGACAGAGAGAAACACAGCCAGAGAGGGAACACAAGAAGCGGGAGTGAGAGAGGAAGAAGCAGGCTTCCTGCCGAGCAGGGAACACAATGCGGGACTCGATCTTGGGTCTCCAGGATCATGACCTGAGCCAAAGGCAGTCGCTTAACCAACTGAGCCACCCAGGCGCCCCTAAAAGGCATTTTATTTATTTATTTATTTATTTATTTATTTATTTATTTATTTATTTATTTAATTTTTTTTTTTAAGATTTTATTTATTTGACAGCGAGAAACACAGCTAGAGAGGGAACACAAGCAGCGGGAGTGAGAACGGGAGAAGCAGGCTTCCCGCTGAGCAGGGAGCCCGATGTGGGGCTCGATCCCGGGACTTCGGGATCATGACCTAAGCCGAAGGCAGTCGCTTAACCAACTGAGCCACCCAGGCGCCCCGT